>JAVTVY010024887.1:0-94908 GCA_036873755.1 Hanleya hanleyi | reverse complement strand
TGTTAAAACTAAGATAAAATATTACATTTTGATACCAATATATTAATGATATGTATAATAAATCAATATAATACTAAGACATGAAAATCAATGGAATTCTTGTATTCTTACTGCATTTTAAGATTGCCATATAAGTTACGTAACCAAATAGATCAAAATATCAATTGAGAAG
The DNA here is from genome assembly GCA_036873755.1 of Hanleya hanleyi. Taxonomy (NCBI): domain Eukaryota; kingdom Metazoa; phylum Mollusca; class Polyplacophora; order Lepidopleurida; family Hanleyidae; genus Hanleya; species Hanleya hanleyi. The sequence goes on along the minus strand of JAVTVY010024887.1, from coordinate 94,736 downwards.
AGTATAATGGAATCTAACCCATTGCATATTATGCAATGTACTGTAATACTGAGTCTGTATTTTAAACCTACAATGACTATATTTCGGATGAATCAATATATTAATATGCTATGAAAACAGTGGTATCTTAATGCAAAATATGAAAACCTATATTGATAATATTTGTGATAAATCGATATATATTACTATGAGATGGAATCTTGCTGCCCATAACGGTACACAATCCATATCAAAAACATTGGCCAAGACGGATCATTTCTCAGGTATTTGCAGATATTTCTTTCTCAGCTCTAATTCATAATCAAAGAAAAAACTTAAGTTTGCATGTGTACCATATTTATACTTACTGATACACATTTTAGCAATTAAAATAATGTGGTTAATTACCTCTTTCTTCTTTGAAGAGAGTGAACATTGTTACAATGTTCACTCTCTTCAAAGAAGAAAGAGGTATGTTCACTCTCTTCAAAGAAGAAAGAGGTAATTAACAACATTATTTTAATTGCTAAAATGTGTATCAGTAATGTATCATAGTAGACTCTGTTACACCAAACAGGATGTGATTAAGTTGTAGTGTAATCTGTATATTAGCAATAGAGAAAATTTTGTCTTCAACTATTTTCCAAAAAGCTTTAATAGGCATAATGAAAAAAGAAATGTTCAATAAATTCAACCTCATTACACTGTGTACATTTGTTTGAGTCTTTCTTTCCTATTTTGTGGAGAAGTATGGCCGTTGGATATATATTATGTAGCATCTTCCATTGTAAAACTTGAAGTCTGGTTTCAGCAGTACAAATGAAAGGCAATCTAAAAATATAATCATTTATTTCAATGCCTGTCTTCCTTTGCCAGAAACCTACTGCACATGGTTTAGATACCCTTTCAGAAGTGATGAAATTTCTAAAATTTCTCGTCTTCCACCCATATATAGACTTTCCACAAAATGAAATATAGTTTTGACTAGTCAAATTATGTTGAAAGTTATCTATCCAGAGTTTTGGGATGGCATTTTTCATAACATTGTATTCAAATATGCGACCTGGTGAAGGGCCAAGTAAATTAACGAGCTGCTTAAATGTACAAAGGCGATCATTGTGGAAAATATTTTTGACTCGTACTATTCCAGCCTTCACCCAATCTTTGAAAAAGAGTGGTTTACCTTTATACTTAATGAGATTGTTATTAAACAAAGCTTGCATTGGGATATCAGGTGGGTTTAAAGAGATTTGATGACTATCTAACCATACAGTAAAGACCTTCCTCCAAAATAGTGATTTGATAGAATCAAGTTGTATGAATTGTTTGCTAGATACTGAACTTTGAAAGGCACTAAGTCTGTGTCCTATTTTGTTGAAATAAAAAAAGGGGACATTTTGCCAAATTTCTGCATTATCTGAAAAAAGTTTGGGGACCCAGCTCAAATAAAAGCTTGTTTGTAAGTCATTCATATCTAACATTTTCAGTCCACCTTGGTTGTAATCTCCTATTAGAACAGTCCGTTTTACTTTTTCAAATGCTTTCTTATTATTTAGGGTTTTTTTCCATAAAAATCTGTATAAAAGTTGGTTTATTTGTGCTAAAATTTTGTCCGGAATTCCAAGTGATTGCATGATAAAAGTAAACTGTGAAATTATAAAGGTTTTTATAATCTGTAGTTTGCCCAAAATAGATAGATCACGTTTTCCCCAGTTTTTCATTATTCTTGTAAAATGCATTGTTCACTTTGGAACCACTCAGACACTCACTAAAATACCATAGAGCAATCCTTGCACGTTTATCAACTTATAAAAGGAAATAAGAAGAAAAAGTTTGTTTTTGTCATTATTTCAACAAAATGCTTGTGTAAATGTTATTAGCCCATGGAACCAAACATAATTTATCACTGGAAATGAGACAAAAAGCAAACACTTGCGTGGAGCGGAACATAACGAATTCAAGGGCCGTAACTCGTGAACTTTACCTCGTAGTCATGGTTGCGCGAAGTGCCCGGATGTATTTCGGTGACAAGAACGCTTTTGCTTTTTCAATGTTTTAAGACAAAAATATGCGATGCAAAGAGGAAAAAATATATTAATGTTCATAGAATTATGTGTAAATGAATAAAATCATTCTGTCCCATTTTGGCTTGTCAAACTATCGTTTGATCGAGATGAGAAACATGTCCGCTTCGATTTCGGACAGGCGCAGTGAGAATTTGATGAATTTTACGTTGATTTCTTTGAAAAAGCCCGATCCCAGGCCCGGCTGCGAATGTCGGCGTTTGAAAATTCGGAAGACCTTTGCAGAAGGAGCTAAATATCAATGGTGTAAACGGGAATGTAAATATTTATTTTCTCGTTTCACCGAGACGAGAAACATGTCAGCCTCCAGTCGATGACGTTTACGTTGACAACGCGTCGAACGACAGGCTCCGCCCACATTGAGGAAAAAGGTGGGTTCGTCAGTATGTGTGAATTGTTGTTGTTGTTGTTGTCTGGATTTCTTACCAATAAGCCCGACCTAAGGCCGGCTTCGCCGGCCTATTAGGTCGGCCTATTACTCTAAAATGACCACGCTTGCCCGTTGGTACTACTTACGACTTCTCACATAGTCAGGGCGAAATTAGAATATTTCTTTTCATATTAGGTCCGTATCTTCTGAATGCGGGATATCGTGAACGATCTCTCCGGACATTTCAAGCTGACTCGTCGTTCTTGAAGTAGGGACCCGGTCATTTGTTTGCATAGGGGGATACCATAAAATATAAGCTTTAATTTGTTTTCACATCTCCCTAGTATAATCTGTGGCGTGTCCGACTCCTCCTACTCCTCCTCCGCTTTACTCACTGCACAGCGGGTCGCATAGGTGTGGCGCGGGATAGGCATTAAGGTGCAGAAATGGTTATTATTGTCTCGCATGCTATTTAGCAGATCTGCTACTTCGCAAATAATTTCTAAAATCAGTGATGTTTAGAAAGAGGTGTGCTACTTTGAAGATAATTTCTAGGATTACTGCTAGTTAGCACTTTGACTTGCCTGTTCTCAAAGAAAATATATTGTATAATTAGCACAAATGCTAAATATTGAATATTTTTTCTAAATTGCAGCCATGATAAATATTGAATATTTCTTCTAAATCGCAGCTCCAAATTGTCCTTAGAGAAAATATATTGTATAATTAGCACAAATGCTACATATTTTCAAACTTGCATGGGCTGGTGAATAAGGCTGTTTAAGGCAGTCCTAAGCACACGTTCTTTGCTGGTCTGTTCCACTCCTCTGACAATACAAGGGATTATTATATCGTTCTTCCTGGTTAAACAACGCGCATGCGCTGGTATATACATTTTTTTAAGACAGTCGCAAGTACATTTTCATTTTTGGCCTGTGCAACTCCATTCAGACAATAACAGATTATTCTATCGTTCTTCCTGGTTAAACAAGGATGTAATTCAATGTAATTTCGAAAGAAACAAAACGCCAAAAAAACCCATCTTCCTTTGGTACATGATTGCAACAATCAAATTATATTCTAATTAGATGATATTATAAAGGTGCTAAATATTGAATATATTGTCCTTTCTCCGACACGGTGTTTCAGATATTTTAATGCGAATCTCTTCTAATTAGAGTAGATTATAGAAGTGCTATATATTGAATATATTATCTTTTCTCCGAAAAGACTCTTGTGAATATTTAACTGCGAATCTCTTCTATTTAGTATAGATTATAAAAGTGCTAAATATTGAATATATTGTCTTTTCCCAGACGCCAGCTACAAATTTAAGTGCGAAACTTTTCTAATTAGATGATATTATAAAGGTGCTAAATATCGAATATATTGTCTTTCTCGAACGCCATCTAGATATTTAACTGCGAATCTCTTCTAATTAGATGATATTATCAAAGTGCTAAATATTCAATATATTGTCTGTTCTCAGACGTCAGCTACATATTTAAGTGCGAATCTATTCTAATTAGATAATATTATAAACGTGCTAAATATCGAATATATTGTCCTTTCTCCGGCACGGTGTTAAAGATATTTTAATGCGAATCTCTTCTAATTAGAGTAGATTATAAAAGTGCTAAATATTGAATATATTGTCTTTTCCCCGAAAAGGCTCTTGTGGATATTTAACTTTGAATCTCTTCTATTTAGTATAGATTATAAAAGTGCTAAATATTGAATATATTGTCTTTTCCCAGACGCCAGCTACATATTTAAGTGCGAATCTTTTCTAATTATATGATATTATAAATGTGCGAAATATTGAATATATTGCCTTTCTCTGACGCCAGATAAATATTTAACTGCGAATCTCGTCTAATTAGATGATATTATCAAAGTGCTAAATATTCAATATATTGTCTGTTCTCAAACGTCACCTTAAATGCGAATATATTCTAATTAGATGATATTATAAAGGTGCTAAATATTGAATATATTGTCCTTTCTCAGACACGGTGTTTCAGATATTTTAATGCGAATCTCTTCTAATTAGAGTAGATTATAGAAGTGCTAAATATTGAATATATTGTCTTTTCTCCGAAAGGCTCTTGTGGATATTTAACTGCGAATCTCTTGTATTTAGTATAGATTATAAAAGTGCTAAATATTGAATATATTGTCTTTTCCCAGACGCCAGCTACAAATTTAAGTGCGAATCTTTTCTAATTATATGATATTATAAAGGTGCTAAATATCGAATATATTGTCTTTCTCGGACGCCATCTAGATATTTAACTGCGAATCTCTTCTAATTAGATGATATTATCAAAGTGCTAAATATTCAATATATTGTCTGTTCTCAGACGTCAGCTACATATTTTAGTGCGAATCTATTCTAATTAGATAATATTATAAACGTGCTAAATATTGAATATATTGTCCTTTCTTCAACACGGTGTTACAGATATTTTAATGCGAATATCTTCTAATTAGAGTAGATTATAAAAGTGCTAAATATTGAATATAGATGCTATTAAAGTAACCCACTTGTATGCCTACTGCGGAGTTTAGCAAAAGTATCTGCACAATATTGCCAAGTATGCTACTTAGCACCATGTTAAAGCATAGGAAATTTGAAAAATATCTAAAAAAAAGCCAATCCTGCACCTAACTCGGGATAGGGTGGGGCGAGAGACCTGGGGTTTTCGCTACACTGTTAAAAATGTTTGTAAAGTTACAGAAGAAAGTATTGTAAAATGTGACAGTGGAATTTACTGTTAAACAGAAGCATCAGTTCCAACTGCTATTTTACAGTTCATAGCTGTAGCAATACAGACAGCCATTGTAGGTTTACATCTTCTGGATAAACTACAGTATTAATTGGAGTAAAGGGCAACAACGTTGTATTGTAACATTATCCGGGTGTAAAATTACAGTAAGATTATTAGTGTATATTTACATTCAGTAGAAATATCGTTCATTATTTTCGAGGTGTATTCCGTATACCTTTCCAGATTTTTTCGTCTATAATACGCAGAAAACTTCAAGTACAAATTATCTAAAATGTGCAAGGAGGGATAATGAGTTTGCCTGCCAAGGTTCAATCCCCGGGGGTGGTCGTTGGAGTTAATGTACATGTTCAAAGACCAACTTAGCCTCTAATATTGCACCGTTTCACAAAGCTGGTGTACAGGATGATAGAAAGAAATGTGTTTGCTCTTATATTATCGGTGGTGCTGAATATAAATTTATATTTAACCGAACCATTACGTTCTGGGAATTTTCTTCTCTACTCTCTTGAAAGAGAGACACCAGGGAACTTCTTCAAATGCTATAGGCCAATGGACTTTCTGCTGACTATGGATTCGTACAGTTATTTCTGTTGATTTAACGGTATTTTTGTTGTAATTATGCAATACTACCACTGTTGTAAAATTACAACATATGCTGTAGAAATACAAATAAACAGATCGGGGCATCCTGTAAAAATACAGTGAAAAGCGCTGGTACCCTTTTTGGCAGCACTTTTTGCTGTAAAATTACAGCACCCTTTTTTACAGTGTACCTGAGATTCCATGGGCAAGGCTTGCACCCTACAGTAGAATGAGTCGACTGCGCATGCGCGATGAGTAGTAGTATAGAAAGGGCACGCGATCTCCCTATAGGTGTGGCGCGGGATAGGGTGGGGCGCGAGACCTGGGGTTTTCGCTACCTGAGATTCCATGGGCCAGGCTTGCACGCTACAGTAGAATGGGTCGACTGCGCATGCGCGATGAGTAGTGCGCGATGAGTAGTGCGCGATGAGTAGTATAGAAAGGGCACGCGATCTCCCTATCCCTATAAACTAACCCATGGGGGTGAATGAGCCATGGGGGTGAATGAGCACTCGTTAACCGTTATCGTTAACCTGATATAAAAAAATCATCAAATAAATAAAACATAACATAAATGCCAAATAAAAACTGCCACGACATCTACATGCTTCTGATTACTGCATTCATATATGGCACACTTGCGAAATTAATGGATTATTTTGAGTACCTGACCAGGTGTGTATAAAAGCTGACCTCCACATATACCTGTCCACAGTCAGACCTGACCCATGGCATCCTTAGATCCTGCCAATATTTGGCCAACAATATCAACAAGTACGAAGCCGAGAAAAGTCAGCAAGAGAAACGTTCCATACGTCGAGCTGCTCAAAGGAATTATCAGGTAGCAGTATGCCAACAAAATTCCGTTGTTTTGATCATTGAAAGTGAATATATTTATTATGAGTTTTATCTTTGATTGTTTAAGCGAGATACTAATCTTTTTTGGTATAGCCCATTTACATAGAAATGCGAAAAGTGAGTCGCAATTAATATATTTTGTAGACTTCATTTATGGCTAATATGTATACATTACCGGAAGTTCAACCTAAGGCGCTCGCAAACTAATGGTGTATTCATGACAATCACAGGGTATATTTACCTATTCAATCCAAGATTGGATAACGGTGGCCCATAAGGGACATCCAAGAATTAGGGTGACATATAGGGGACATCGACATTTTTTTTTTTTTTTTTTTTTTTACATTTTATTTTATTACATTTTCTGCATTTCTTGGGGATGTTCTTGATTCTGGCCTATTTTCTACAAACAGATTTTAGTTTATCACATGTTTTGTTTACATTTTTGTCATTTCTAGTAACGTCATCATAAATGACATTATCGTGGGTTTTTTCCAACGAAAACCAAACAAAACTCTTGGAAACGTTTACACCGTTTAAACCGTCGAGTAAAGCTACGTACACATGTATACGATTATCCGATAACGAAAATGCGGCAACGACAATACGGCAACGGCAACGACAACGGTAATGCGTTTTTGATGTGCACATGACTACGGCTATAAGTATAAAAGCGGATGCGACATGAGAACATTTCTTACCGCAATGGACGACGACGACTTTACCATATCTGTGTTGCTGCTGTAACGATATTTGTAACTGATTACATCTTTAAACGGACATGTTTGTTACCCATGATGCTTACTTTCTCACAAATCGTGGTTATTCTTTGTTCCTCAGGATATTTGGTTCCACATAAAACCAAATTAGCGTCCTCGAGGAACAATTTGGTTCTTTTTGTATTGTTACTTGGTATTTCGCTATGAGAATTTGGATCTGTATTTTGGTTCCACCTGCTACGAAAATAGACAACAAAATTTCCCGGAGAGCGGAGAGCACAATATAAAGAGCCAAACTGGTTTAACGAAGAGCCAAATTCTGTTGAATTTATCTGAAGAGCTAAGAAGAGGCAAAGAGGCGCAAAAGCACGAGGAAAAGCCCTTAGGTGTGATGCAGTCTTACCTGGCTATTTCTTAGCATAAATTTCAAGACTTTCTGTTAAAATTATCTTGTTTTTTTTCATTTCATTTTCGTCCTCACTCATCTCCTGAGTAGGAGGGACAGACGGAGAGAGGGGGGACTTAGGGCGTTATTGACCTACTTACAACCGGTGTCGTCAACAGGTCACTTTCGGCTGACCTCTGTGAGGTCACTCCCGGTTCCGGTCACGTGATCGGAAGTGACCATGCGCACAATAGCGGACATCATGCGCAGGGTTAAAGGTCACTTTATGACACATGCCCGGAACCGGAAGTGACTTCACAAAGGTCAGACGGAAATGACCTGCTGGCGCCACCTTTCGGAAGTAGGTCAATAACGCCGTAACTCCCCTTTTCTATACTACTCTCTGCTACATCTGTTCACGTGTAAACTGGATGGAAAATCGGAAGTAGTAATCGAGGCGGACACTGGACTCCAGGTTAGGACTTTCGTCTCCTGGAAGCCAGTGTCCTAGGACATCCAAATCCAGACCTGACTGCCCGACGGACAATTAAATCCAGATCTTAGTGTCTTGGGACACTTACGTCTAGTCGCGAGTGTCCCCCGGACACTGGATGCATCGGGCCACCGTTTCCGTCACACCTGTATCGCCCACGTATCCCCTAAAACTCACCTGCGCATCCGAACATGACCTTTCTCTACTACTCCTCAAATGACGTTACCGATCAACGTGAACAGCACACCAGTCGTATTCTACAAAATGAGAGCTTCAATACGACACCATACACGCCACATTTGGACCCTGTTAGGACGGCCCATCCATCCCCTACCAGTCTCGCTCCCATGGGCACCCGAAAATGTCCTTTCTCTATTACACCTCGACTGCGAATTCGTAGGATGACGTCACCAACCAACGATGACAACACCCCAGTTTTATTCTACACCACGAGAGTTTCAATACGACACCATGCACGCTATATGTCAACCCAGGGTGGTCCATAGAACACCCAAACACTCCCATTCGCACCCGAAAGTCCCCTTTATGGCCCACCTATCGCCAAACACTCCCACAATAGACAGACCACCACAGACATGGCGTCCCCGTCATACATCGGTCCGGGGATCGCACCAGTCGTACTGCAGCGTCATCCAGACAGATAGAACCTCAATATCTCCAGGACAAGACACTATCCGAGTGGTTCAAGGAGGTATAATGTTCATTTTCCGGATTCTTGGCAATATTTCCTGTAAAGTAGGTTTTCCGGATTTTTTACGAGATTTCCGATAGTTAGATGACCGAAAGTGACCTCCATTGTCCAAAGTCAAAGGTCAACCCAAGGTCCAAGGTTACAACCTACCTGTGAGCTTCAGTCAATCAGAAGCACGTATCAGCTTTATTCCTCGTGAGCTTGCACAGTGAAATTTCATGGTCGCATGTCTATGAAATTTGACGAATAAAAAAAAAATAAAAAAGGATTTCGGTTTGACTGATGTTAGCTGTCCTAACAAATTTCACACTGGTCGTCTATTGGCATCTAGATTAAAGGGCTCTGGGAACAAGAGGATACCGTCCACCAACGTTAAGCTCGGTCAATACTTGGATGGGTGACCGGGGGCTGTACTGGCTGGGCTGATCAGTGTCCAGGGTAATAGGAACTGTGAGCACTCTCGTGTTCTGGCACATGTAGGCACCGTCGTGATATGACTGAAACAAGGTTAAAAACGACGTTAAACCCTACTACTCACTCTTACTCCGTCCACTATATATCGGGGCAAACAAGCCCAGGTAAATCTCTATCGAGATGGAGTTTACTGGGTTCGCGCAGATGGATCAATTTATGATCCTTAGCTTTTTCATTACACCAGTCACACGTGACTTCGTCCAATCCGTTATGATATATGCCCACGAGTTGCCAGACAAATTACCATATGACCAAGATGGACAGTAAATGATCACTCGGCGCCAAGGCTTTCCAAGTTCAATCTGCCCGTAGTAAATCACACCACAAGTAATGACGAGGGTCAGCTTGGAAAAACAATGTGGATGGCGGGCAATTGATGTGGAAGGGTGAGTGCTGATGGCAACAAATGATCAAGGAGTAATTTTGCACACTAATACAAGAATTAGCCTGAAGCATACTTGATCGCTAGATATTGAATATCTAGCGATCAAGTATGCTTCAGGCTGTTCACTAACTGTTCTGGCCATGATTTTGGTCATAAAGGATATGTGACGTTAACATGGAAAAACTCATTTGTGTATAATTTTTATTTTTTATTCCAAACCTGCAAAATCAATGTTTCTTGAAACTTTGCTTGAATGGAGTGATCATTTTGGGGGGGGGGAGGGGGTGGGCGGAGAGAGCTCCGCATACTCAATCATCATGTCTGCTGGTTCAACTAGGCATAACTCATTTGATTTACCACTTAATTAATCGCATATCACCCGTGTGTCTGGCTGACTGGCGGCCTCATATAGTGATCTCCTAAATTAATAAACACAAAATTAAATTCATGTTATCGAATCGTTTATTATCCCGGCATACTCCAGCGTCATCCGCCCTGAAATTGTACATCTGCTCTCTCAAGGGTCAAAATCGCACAGCGTCTACTCATCTGAAACTTGATATTGGTCAGTTTGGTGTAGGCCAATGTGGGTATATTGTGTATTCTAATACGAGCGTACAGTGTCAATGGATTTCAAATGTGTCATCTAAAAGAACAGCGCTGCAAGAATTCAAGCGAAACCTTTAAATAAAAATTACAAAAATCGCAAATCTGGCCGTTGCGATGTTCAGGACTTCTACAGCGCACTGTCAAATGTCAGCATATCGAGGAGGTTGACTAATTAATGAACTCGGCATATCCATATTTCTATTCATATATTTCTAATTTGCATGAATATAATTGGCGGACAACGATTGGGGAGTGAGTGAGTGATTGATTGCTGAGTGAGTGGGATGAGTGATTGAGGACAAACGTGCATCCGTCACCACCGCCGTCAGTAGCAGGCAGCAAGGATTTAAAGGCCTATTTTGCCGGGGGAGGTAACTCTTGCATCCGCCAGGGGGCGCTGTTTCCATGTTATAGTATAGGAAGCGCTCATGCACGCCTTTGACCTCTGAGGCGGCAGGTGGCGGTCACGTGGAGGTAAAAAAAATAAATAAATAAATAAAAAACGGAACACGGACTCGTACAATATACAATATACGGGGAAATGCCTGTATGGGTATAGCTCCATACTGGCTATATGGGGGGAGGGGTGGTCAAATTTTTTCGTGGGCATTACTATGGATTGTGGGGTCTCGTTTTTCTCGTCTTGCCGAGAAAAAACACAATGGGAGGGGTCCCGGAGCGAATCGGTGATTTTTTTGGGAAAAGTCACCGAGGTCTGTATATAGGCTCATTAGCTCCATACTGGCTATATGGGGGGAGGTGTGGTCAAATTTTTTTGTGGGTGTTACTATGGGTTGTGGGTTTCGTTTTTCTCGTCTCGCCGAGAAAAACAAGATGGGAAGGGTCCCGGAGCGAATCGGTGAAATTGTTGAGAAAAGTCACCGAGGTCTGTATATAGCCCCATGTAGTCCTATACTGGCTATATGGGGGTATAGGTTCAACCTGGGAAATTCACACACGTTCATTGTGATATGGGTTGTTTGGATTTGTTTTTCACGTCTCGTCATTTAGAACACGATGGGAAGGGTCTAGGAGCGCAACGGTGAAATTTTTGGAAAAGTACCATATAGCCCATATAGTCCCATACTGGCTATATGGGGATATAGGTTCAACCTGGGAAATTCACACACGTTCATTGTGATATGGGTTGCTTGGATTTGTTTTTCACGTCTCGTCATTTAGAACACGATGGGAAGGGTCTCGGAGCGCAACGGTGAAATTTTTGGAAAAGTACCATATAGCCCATATAGTCCCATACTGGTTATATGGGGGTATATGTTCAACCTGGGAAATTCACACACGTTCATTATGATATGGGTTGTTTGGATTTGTTTTTCACGTCTCGTCATTTAGAACACGATGGAGCGAAACGGTGAAATTTTTGGAAAAAGTTCACCGAGGCCTGGGTAGGCTATGGGGGTATAGGCCCATACGGGGTGGACGTTTTGGGGTCTAGGTGAGCCCCTAATGATCCTATGATGTTGTATGAGGTCTTATTTTGAAGCTCTCGTGGAGGAGCATCCCACTGGACTAATGGTTCGTCCGTTTTCGATAGTCTCCGCATGCGCAGTCTGGCCGTAGTATAGAAAGCAGGCATTTTGGGGGGGGTATGTGGGTGTGTGTTTGGGATAGAGATGGACCGCTATGGGTCCGAATGGGTCGTGGAAGGTATCAAAGTGAAGCTTGTGTGGGGTAGAGTCAGAATGGCGTGTTTTTTAATGCAAGTCGCGTCAATCTGCGCATGCACAGTTGGTTGTAGTAGCGAAAGTGGGCATTTTGGGGGTGCGTGGAGGTGTGTTTGGGGTAGAGAGGGACCATCCTTGGTCCGAATGCGTCCTGGGAGGTGTCATTTTGTAGCTCTCGGGGTGTACATCTCCATTTTAGGGATGTTCGCTTCATCTGTGACGTCATCAGTACGAGTAGTAGCGAAAGTGGGCATTTTAGGGAAGTGCAGGAAGGTATTTTGGGTAGAGAGGGACCATCCTTGGTCCGATTGTGTCGTGGGAGGTGTCATTTTGTAGCTCTCGGGGTGTAGACCCCGATTTGAGGGATATTCGCGTCATCTGTGACGTCATCGGTGACGTCATCAGTACGAGTAGTAGCGAAAGTGGGCATTTTAGGGAAGTGAAGGAAGGTATTTTGGGTAGAGAGGGACCATCCTTGGTCCGATTGTGTCGTGGGAGGTGTCATTTTGTAGCTCTCGGGGTGTAGACCCCGATTTGAGGGATATTCGCGTCATCTGTGACGTCATCGGTGACGTCATCAGTACGAGTAGTAGCGAAAGTGGGCATTTTAGGGAAGTGAAGGAAGGTATTTTGGGTAGAGAGGGACCATCCTTGGTCCGATTGTGTCATTTTGTTCGCATCATCTGTGACGTCATCGGTGACGTCATCAGTAGGAGTAGTAGCGAAAGTGGACAATTTGTGGCAGTGAAGGAAGGTATTTGGGGTAGAGAGGGACCATCCTTGGTCCGAATGCGTCGTGGGAGGTGTCATTTTGTAGCCCTCGGGGTATAGACCCCGATTTGAGGGATGTCCGCGTCATCGGTGACGTCATCAGGACGAGTATTAGCGAAAGCGGGCATTTTGGGGCAGTGAAGGATGGATTAGTAGTATAAAAGCGCATTTCGAGCCCTATTGACCTTGCGGCGCAATGCGCAATGTGTGTATGTGTGTGTGTGTGTTGGTGTGTGTGTGCGTGTGTGTGTGTGTGTGCATACGTCTGTGTGCGTGTGTGTATGCGTGTGTGTGTGTATGCGTCTGTGAGTGTGCGTCTGTATGTGTGTGTGTGCGTGTGTGTGCGTGTTTGTGTGTGCGTCTGTATGTGTCGCTGTATGCAGGCTCACGCTCCTGTGGTGCACCCTGTACCCTATAACCCGTATGGCATAGGGTACGCCACCAAGCACAGAGTACACGTACTCTGCGCATGTCCATGTATTCTGAGCATATCCATACACATGTACTATGTGCCTGTACATGTAATCTGTTCATGTACATATACTGTCAATATACATGTTCCTTTTCCATCTACATGTACTCTGTGCATGTCATTCTACATGGACTCTGTTCACGTCCATGTATACATACTCTGTTCAAATCCATGTACATACTTTGTCCATGTCGCTATATACCTGGAATATTGCGGAATGCGACGTTAAACCTTAATTCTCTCCCTCTCTCTCTCTCTCTCAATGAACATGTACTCTTTACAATGTCGCATGTAGACCGGAGAGAGAACAACAACAAGGATGACAGGTCAATCATTTTATTTTCCCCAATGTTACATCATACCCAAGCTGGGGGAGCCGCGTGGGTATGTTTACAATATAAGTAGCCTTTTGTCCAATCAGAGGCCGCCATTTGCATTTGTCATATTCGTTCCTGTCCGTTAGATGTATTATCGGCTGTTCTTGTCCAATCAGAAGTCGCCATTTCAGAAAGTTTCACCTTCGGCCATGTTCGCTCTGAACCGTTTGTTCTAATCGTCGCCAGGGAGGCCAGGATACCGTTGAGGTGACATATCCTCAAATAGTTGTTTGCGCATTCTGAGTATTTATCAGTGCATGGGTGTGTATTCACCCGATGGGAAGATTCCGTAATTTGGTCACGAAGAACGTAACATTGGTCACCCTCTCTACGACCCATTGCAAGTTGGGGCGCTGTTCATAGGCCCATTCCAAGACATCCAATTGGTCCACTTGGTCCAGCACGGGCTGTAGCGACGCCCGGTTAATGATGGTAAATGGTTGGTCAAATACCCGGATGTTACTGCTCGGGTAAAAGTATCGGACTTGGCCTGTCTCCTTATGCTGCAGTACATAACCAAACGCCAGATTTAATTTGAAGGACGTAGCTTGGTCATTGAAGATGGATTCCACGTAGCTGCGTAGACGGGCGAGGTTGGTCAGTCGGAAATTCTAGATATCTTGAATAGGGCGATGACGGTGGAAACAGTGCCGTATCATGGGCCAATGGCGCCGATAGATGTCACTCACTGGATGGGCGTCCTGTAAGAGATCGCTGGGAACATCCACCGCATCTTCCAGAAAATGTTCGTTGTTGTCAGGCGTATGACTGGGAACAGTAATGCTAGGGACTGGCTGGATATCCAGGCTCTTCTGAACTGTAGGTATAGGCGGGCTCTCCGTGTTCGATTCACCAGTGACATTCGTCTCCCCGGGCTCAACTTCACTAGGACAGAAGAGTTGACCACATTCTTCGCATGGACGCTTGGGTGGCCCGTGAATTGAACGTTCATGGCGCTGTAAATGATCTGGGCGCTGAAACGACAGTGTACATATCGTACAGCTATACCGGGCGGTTCCATCGTGCCTGGTAGCCTCATGGCGGCGCAAGTCGTGCCGGCGAGTGAATGATTTCGAGCACGTAGTACAAGCGAACATCTTGGTGGTTGACAGAGTGTCTGATGAAACGGCCAGGCCGTTTCCCTTTTATAGCAAGCTAGCCGTTGATCTATTTTTAGCACACTCAGTTCAACTACCCCAAGTCGAGGACCGAGATGTACTGGTGTACGACTGAGCCGCATTCCGCGCTCGCGCGCTTGTGTGTATGTGTGGGCAGTGGATTTTACATTCGGGTTTCCCAGTGGGTTCTTCCATCCGGGTACTGTGGTTTTACATCCGGGTCTTCATCTTACATCCGGGGTTTTCCATGTTTACTGTCACGTGACCGGAACCGGAAGTTGATGGTGCATCCTGTACCCTAGGATGTTCACGAATGTTCCACCATCCCGGACTTCTAACAGGCCCAGGTCCAGAAGCTCTCATGTCCTGCATGTGAATAGTCAGTCATATTGTGTGTGTGTGTGTGCATGTGTGCGTCTGTGTGTATGCATCTGTGTGAGTGTGTGTGTGTATGCAAGTGCGTATGCGTGTGTGTATGCGTGCGTGTGTGTATGTGTGTGTATACGCGTGTGCGTGTATGCGTCTGTGTGTGTGTGTGCGTGCGTGTATGTGTATGTGTATGCGTGTATGTGTGTGTATGCGTCTGTGTGTATGCGTGTGACTGTGTATGCAACCACCACCACCACCACCACCATCGCCACCACCGCCACCACCGGGCGTTGACGGGCGTCAACGCCCGGTGGTGGTGGTGAGAGCTCCCGTGTGGCAGAGCTCTTGGATCGGAGCTCTTGGAGCTCAAAGCCTGTGGAGCTCAGAGCTCGGAAGTGACATTTGCATATGACCTCTGTGAGGTCACTTCCGCTTCCGTTCACGTGACGGGAACTGACCTTTGACCCCTGCGCGCGCTAACAATACCGGATAAAAATTGCGCGCAGGGATCAAAGGTCAGTTCCGGTCACGTGAACGGAAGCGGAAGTGACCTCACAGAGGTCATATGCAAATGTCACTTCCGAGCTCTGAGCTCCACAGGCTTTGAACTCCAAGAGCTCCGATCCAAGAGCTCTGCCACACGGGAGCTCCCACCACCACCACCGGGCGTTGACGCCCGTCAACGCCCGGTGGTGGTGGTGGTGGTGGTGGTAGTGGTGGTGGTGGTTGCATACACAGTCACACGCATACACACAGTCGCATACACACACATACACGCATACACATACACGCACACATACGCACATACACACATACACACGCACACACAGACGCACATCCACACACATACACACGTATACACACAGGCGTAACGTGAAGTACCCGGATGGACGCGCGGACGTGAAGTCCCCGGATGCACGCGTCGAAAGCCTACCGTGGGGACCCCAAGTCCATGAGGCATGGAAAAACCCGGTGCTTATCGATTGGCTGATTTTCGACCGCTGATTAGTTCTTTTTCTCGACCGCTGATTGGTCCAAATGGAACTGTCCATCCTTCCCAGGTTAATCTAGAATCCTACCAAGCTCGTAATCACCGCCACATCACGCATACACACATACACGCATACACACACACACGCACATGCACGCACACGCACACACATACACACAGACGCATACACGCACACGCGTATACACACACATACACACACACGCACACACATACACACAGACACATACACGCACACGCGTACACACATTGCGCATTGCGCGGCAAAGTCAATAGGGCTCGAAATGCGCTTTTATACTACTAATCCATCCTTTACTGCCCCAAAATGCCCGCGTTCGCTACTACTCGTCCTGATGACGTCACCGATGACGTCACAGATGACGCGGTCATCCCTCAAATCGGGGTCTATACCCCGAGAGCTACAAAATACACCTCCCACGTTGCATTCGGACCAAGGATGGTCCCTCTCGACCCAAAATACCTTCCTTCACTTCCCTAAAATGCCCACTTTCGCTACTACTCGTACTGATGACGTCACCGATGACGTCACAGATGACGCGAACATCCCTCAAATCGGGGTCTACACCCCGAGAGCTACAAAATGACACCTCCCACGACACAATCGGACCAAGGATGGTCCCTCTCTACCCAAAATACCTTCCTGCACTTCCCTAAAATGCCCACTTTCGCTACTACTCGTACTGATGGCGTCACCGATGACGTCACAGATGAAGCGAACATCCCTAAAATGGAGATGTACACCCCGAGAGCTACAAAATGACACCTCCCAGGACGCATTCGGACCAAGGATGGTCCCTCTCTACCCCAAACACACCTCCACGCACCCCCAAAATGCCCACTTTCGCTACTACAACCAACTGCGCATGCGCAGATTGACGCGACTTGCATTTAAAAACACGCCATTCTGACTCTACCCCACACAAGCTTCACTTTGATACCTTCCACGACCCATTCGGACCCATAGCGGTCCATCTCTATCCCAAACACACACCCACATACCCCCCCAAAATGCCTGCTTTCTATACTACGGCCAGACTGCGCATGCGGAGACTATCGAAAACGGACGAACCATTAGTCCAGTGGGATGCTCCTCCACGAGAGCTTCAAAATAAGACCTCATACAACATCATAGGATCATTAGGGGCTCACCTAGACCCCAAAACGTCCACCCCGTATGGGCCTATACCCCCATAGTAACTGTTCATATGAACACCATGAGGAACTTGAAGTGCATGAGTTCATATACGTGGCCCCTGGCTGCGGAATTAGACACAAGTTACGTAACATAACCGCATAGATCTTGCACGCTACGCTCGTACTCTCGTTATGCATGTATCGCCAAATTTGAGAAACTTGGAGTGGAGGCGCTTGGTGGTATATCCCTGTTTTATAATTTTCTGCAATAATATTTTTTAACATTGATTAACATTGTCACATTTCTAAGGCTCGATGCTGATGTATTCACTGCAAAGGATATAGGGCTATTTAGCATTTGAAAATTTCTGTAAAACGCAAAAACGAGGTAAAGGTTTAAAATATGTTTCAGCTTAAACATGTTTTCTATTGAACATATGCATGCGTTTAGAAAAATGTCCAAATCCTAAATATATTGACGTTAATGTTTTTGAAAGAAATGTTCGTGAACCATAAACATTGAGGTATTTTCAACCTCCAGTGTAGCAATATGTTCAGATGGAAGATATGGATATACATCTCACGGCATACAAGATCGCAACATGACTAACATATATGAAGAGAGATGTAATCAAGCATTTTGAAATCACTTGGAGTACCAAAGTCCTCTACATATGCGAGAATACTTGAAGATAATTTGGATCAATGCGTGGAGAGACCGAATTCATCAGCATATTTGCGAAGGACCTTGACATTTTTGGGAAATTATGTGTCCTTGATGGCATGTCCTTAATGTTAGATTGGGTTGGGTTACAGATTTATGCAGAGTTGAGTCCTTGTGACATCATTGGGACGCCAGTAATATATAAAGTGGAAAACTCAGAGTACTGTTTTGGGGGCGGAGCGATAAAATAGATAAGGGTTCAAAATCTTACCCGTTCTTAGCTCGCCACTGAGGACGTCTTTGTTATATGGCGTATGGTTGTATAATAACTCCATATAATCGATGATAGGAGTATAACTAGAGAGTGATTACATCAGGACAAGACTATTGATACGTTTGACAATCAAACCTTGTATGAATCAAGCTCTTTCATGACAACCACACGCGATTTCGCAGAGCTGAGGCGCATGGAAAAGTTGGATAATGTGGAATGAGTCAGCATGCCACTTCTTCGTTTTTTAAAAAAATTTCTTTGAAAGCTATCTAATGCAGATTAGTTATTCTGCAGATGTTTTCCATCTACATTGTTGGCTAGTAGTATATAAAACACGGCTAAAGCCGTATTTTGCCAGGGGGAGGTAACTCTTGCATCCGCCAGGTGGCGTTATTGTAGGTTATAGTATAGGAAGCGGCCATTCACGGCCTTTGACCTTTGAGGCCGCCAAGGCCGCTATAGTTCCAACAGGTGGCGCCACCAGGGTGACCTTTGACCTCGAATTCCTCCGCGGTCTGGCGCTGACGCGGTCTGCTTCCGCGGACAGAAAGTAGTCCCCAGACTTCAAATACGCTGCATGGACCAATTGGGTCGAGTGAGGTGTCCCCGCTCCTCCAGGGCTATCCAGTCATGGGTGGGTGTATGTTTTCACACACAAAAAAAAAAAGTAAAAAAAATAAAAATAATAAAAAGCGGGACACGGACTTTACTCCTACAATAGGGGCCTGTATTATGCAATATACGGGAAAATGCCTATATGGGGTATGAGGGTGGTCATTTTTTGTGGATTTTACTATGGGTTGTTTGGCCTTGTTTTTCACGTCTCGCAACGAAAAACACGATGGGCCGGAGCTAAGCGGTGAATTTTTTTTAAAAGTACCGGGCAGGTCTGTATATAGGCCCATACTGGCTTTGGGGGATAGGTCCATACTGGGAAATTCACACATGTTCATTGCGATATGGGTTGTTTGGTCTTGTTTTTCTCGTCTCGCCACGCAAAACACCATGGGAAGGGTCTCGAAGTTAAGCGGTGAAATTTTTTGAAAAGTACCGGGTAGGTCTGTATAGGCCCATAGGCCCATACTGGCTATGGGGGATAGGTCCATAGTGGGAAATTCACACATGTTCATTGCGGTATGGGTTGTTTGGTCTTCTTTTTCACGTCTCACCATGTATAACACGATGGGAAGGGTCCCGAAGTTGAGCGGTGAATTTTTTTGAAAAGTTCACGGAGGTCTGTAAAGGCCAGACCCATATAGGCCCATACTGGCTATGGGGGATAGGTTCATATTGGGAAATTCACACATGTTCATTGCGGTATGGGTTGTTTGGTCTTGTTTTTCACGTCTCGTCACGTAAAACACGATGGAAGGGGTCTCGAAGTTAAGCGGCGAAATTTTTTGAAAAGTCCAGGTACCGGGTAGGTCTGTATATAGGCCCATAGGCCTACTGGCTCAGTGGATAAGTCCATACTGGGTGGACGTTTTGGGGTCTAGGTGAGCCCCCAGTGATCCTATGGTGTCGTATGAGGTCTTATTTTGAAGCTCTCGTGGAGGAGCATCCGACTGGACTAATGTAACGTCCGTTTTCAATATTCTGCGCATGCGCAGTCTGGCCGTAGTATAGAAAGCAGGCATTTTGGGGGTGCGTGGAGGTGTGTTTGGGGTAGAGATGGACCACTATTGGTCCCAATGGGTCGCGGGAGGTGTCAAAGAGAAGCTTTTGTGGGGTAGAGTCAGAACGGCGTGTTTTTTTGGTGCAAGTCGCGTCAATCTGAGCATGCGAAGTTGGGTGTAGTAAGTAAAGTGGTCATTTTTGGGGTGCGTGGAGGTGTGTTTGGGGTAGAGATGGACCACTATTGGGCCGAATGGGTCGTGGGAGGTGTCATTTTGTAGCTCTCGGGGTGTAGAGCCCGATTTGAGGGCTGTCCACAGCATTTATGACGTCATCGATGACGTCATCAGTAGGAGTAGTAGCGAAAACGGGCATTTTGGGGAATTGAAGGAAGGTATTTGGTGTAGAGATGGACCATCCTTGATCCGAATGCGTCTAGTGGGGTGTCATCTTGTAGTTCTCGTGGTGCAGACCACGATTTGAGGGGTGTTCACGTCATCTGTGACGTCATTGGTGACGTCATCAGTAGGAGTAGTAGCCAAAGTGGGCATTTTGGGGCAGTGAAGGAAGGTATTTGGGGTAGAAATGGACCATCCTTGGTCCGAATGCGTCGTGTGCGGTGTCATCTTGTAGTTCTCGTGATGCAGACCACGATTTGAGGGATGTCCATGTCATCTATGACATCATTGGTGACGTCATCAGTAGGAGTAATAGCCAAAGTGGGCATTTTGGGGCAGTGAAGGAGGGTATTTGGTGTAGAGATGGACCATTCTTGGTCCGAATGCGTCGTTTGGGGTATCATATTGTAGTTCTCGTGGTGCAGACCACCATTTGAGGAATGTTCACACCATCTTTGACGTCATTGGTGACGTCATCAGTAGGAGTAGTAGCGAAAGCGGGCATTTTGGGGGAAGTGAAGGAAGGTATTTTGTGTAGAAATGGACCATCCTTGGTCCGAATGTATCGTGTAGGGTGTCATCTTGTAGTTCTCTGCATGTAGACGCCTCTACACACTTGGTGGTCGCATCGTGCATGAATACTAGATATGACTTGATACTGTGAACTATAACTGTAAAAGTTCAGAATGGTCGAATGGTCTAAGGCGCAAGTCTCAAGTGCTGGTCTGCACATGCAGGGCGTGGGTTCGAATCCTACTCCTGACACATGAGTTGTTTACTTGATACTTCTGATACAATAGTGATACAATATACAATAAACTATAAAACTATAACTGTAAAGTCAGGATGGTCGAGTGGTCTACGGCGCCAGTCCTAAGTGCTGGTCTGCGCAATGCAGGGCGTGGGTTCGAATCCTACTCCAGACATAAATTTTTTGTATATACACCTTTTGTGTTATACCATATCTGTCCTGAATGTACTGTATTATACCATATTTGTCCTGTGTTATACAACATCTGTCTTGTATTATACCAAATCTGACCTGTATTGTGCCATATTTGGCCAGTATTATACCATATCTGCCCTGAATGCTGTATTATACCATATCTGTCCTGTATTATACCAAATCTGTGCTGTATTATACCATATCTCTCCTGTATTGCACCATATATGTCTTGTATTATACAGTATATGTTCTGTATTATACAATATTTGCCCTCTATTATACCATATCTGTGCTGTATTATACCATATCTGTCCTGTGTTATACAATATCTCTCTTGTATTATACCAAATCTGTCCTCTATTGTACTGTAGCGGATTGTACTGGGACAAGGTCCCCCTATTGGTAAACTCGGTATAACCACTATTGTTCTTGAATGCTGCCACCACCTATTTTTCACATAAAATAGGAAAGTAACTGAATTTCTTGTATCCTTAAATTTTCTCTTCTCCGGAAGCGCCGCTACCAACTGGATTCGGATTCTACCCTTTCTCCTAAATATCTTTCACCTGCTGTATCGCTCTCGTCGTATCGGAATCCTATGTTTCAGCTTAATTTTACTTGGATGACATTGTCATGTAACTGGTTAACTGATGATGGTCTTTTTCCACTCATCTAATTGAATGTTCCAGTTAACTCATTTTTACACTACTGATCCGTCAGTAACAGTAAACAACTTCTTAGTCCTGTTACATACCAATATGCACTTACAAGTCAATGCTGACAATTATACCGGCTATTGTGTAAGTATCTTCTGTTTATTTTTATGTCCAAAACTGTAACTTCTTATTTCTGTTCTTAGTCCATTAAGAGTGACATTTAAATTACCAATTGTATGTTCAAATATTTCTGTACCACAATAACCAACCTCTAGTCATATATTTCAGTTCAATCAATGTTTACAGTTTATTGTAAAATCAACCAATATATATACAGTTCATCTCATGAATTAGTGTCATCTGTTGTGATTGAAAGAATTATTATAGATGCCTACTGGTCCGAAGATGTTTACTCAAAGTTCTGGTGACATTTGATAATGTTCCTTTATGGTGAAAATTTCAATCTCCCTAGTATAATCCGTGGCGTGTTCTACTCCTCCTCCTACTCCTCCTCCTCCTCCTCCTCCTACTCCGCTTTACTCATACTGTTAAGGAAGCCGGCCAGGGAGGCAAGAGACATGTGGGTTTCACTTCTTAATACGTGGCGTGTCCGACTCCTCCTCCTCCTACTTCATGAGATCCCTTGGTCACCCTACAGTAGAATGGGTCGACTGCGCATGCGTGATGAGTAGTATAGAAAAGGCATAGCGGGTGGCATAGGTGTGCCGCGGGATAGGGTGGGGCGAGAGACCTGGGATTTTCACTACCTGAGATTCCATGGGCCAGGCTTGCACCCTACAGTAGAATGGGTCGACTGCGCATGTGCGATGAGTGGTGCGCGATGAGTAGTATAGAAAGGGCACGCAATCTCCCTATTTTATTTAATTACTGCGGCTCCTTTGGGTGTTCCTGCCTGGTTGGTTCTGATTTACGTCACGTGGTAGGGATATTCATGTCCGTTCAAACACCTGGCTAACCTATAGATATAGAATATATGAGGATCGGCTCAGATGCCCTGGGGTGGGGACATACCCCTGAGGGCAGTGGGTGGGTTCAATGAAAGCTCGTAATAGTAACAGCTCAGGAAATAGGAAGTACGTCTGACGTAAACTTGAGTAAGCCTGACAATATATCCTCTGCAGAATTCCAGTTGTGTTAAAGTCAGCATATATTTAATTTTAATCACTACGGGTATTCTGTGAAACAGATCTTGCATTATCTTGAAAACATCTGTCAACCTCCTATGATAATTTTAGACACGTAGCAACATAAGCTGGAGACCCGTAAGCATGCGACGATGTAGCATATGCCATGCTAATATCTTCATTGGCGTTAGCTGGTACCGTCAGCATCGTCAGCTGTGTCAACACCGTAAGCCAAATTTGTGATCCTGTCTATCGGGTTTAATTATGCTTACTCTATGCTTACTATTTGTTACTGCTATAAGCTTACAATATTTAACTATATTCAGATAAATAGATACTAACAACTGTATGTATATATTAATTGCTAGCTTGAGCTCCGGTGTTCACTGTACAACGAGCCGGAATCGATTGAGGCCATGCCTGTCGAGCCGCTTTATATAGGGCTGAGTTGCTAACCAGTTGCCAACCAATGACGTAAAATTCTACGGCTAAATGAAAATGCCGAATTTTGATTTGTCAAAAATCACGATTCTACGAACGCAGTGACGTAACATCCCAGACAAGCGATGCAGACAGCAGGCTGAATCGAGAGCGCTATTTACCAAAAAGTATATGCTATTCCGAGGCAAAAATACAACACAACTCCGATGAATCATTTGCAGAACCAGATATTATTCGAAAGCCTGTATCCTGAACTTTCCATGGATATAATTACTTTCCAAGAAGAGCACTTTAGCAACGAGGAGGGAAAAGTTATCGCTCTCGAAATGTGCAACACGTTGCACGCAAAACTACATGCAAAATTAGGCATGACTTCCACACTGCATCGACGGAAACAATTGCCAATCTATCGAATAATAACAGCTCTCAGGCAGCAACCTGGCCAACAAGGTAAGCCGAAAGAACTATATTTTCATTGAATGCAAGGTTGTCTTGAGAAATATATCTCCAAGTAAGATTAATTCGCGATTTTCCATCACGACAAACGAACACTTCGGCTGAACAAATATGGCGAATATGGCGGCCGTTCGAAGCTCGAAGTCAGAACTTGTCGAACTTCACAAATTAATATCTCAACAATTAGAACGTCTTACATGCCGACACTTCATGACTAAATCATAAAATATATGTACTTTCTAACCTCAGGAGGATTCGTCATGAAATTATTTAGAAATAGTTCATTCGAGCACTTTTTGTGACGCACTAAAACGAAGTTGGCAGCTGTTTTAGTATAGGCTGCTATGGTCTGCGCGAAAAGCCGACTCAAATATAAAAATCTATTTCTCCGTAAATATGAAACGTACAAACTTTTTACGTCAAGAAAATGTTGTCTTATATGTGTACTTCCTATTTCCTACAGGAATTTTCCGTAGAAAATTTATAAATCGGTTAAACTTACAAAAATGTTCGTAGGGGGATCTGGAAATGCCTTGCCAAAACGATGTCAAAATTCCAGGCAGACGATAAAACACCGAAAATAAACAAAGCGGGTTGTGTTAGTGAGGCTCCAGAATGTGGGTGTTTGTTTACATTTTGCAAATTGAACTAATTTTACAATTAACCTTAATATGTACTGAGTAGGTAATAATTTAAATTTTCGCCACACTACCCACCACTAAATAAATGTTCGTCCCGAACATGGAATAAATACCAAGATGTCACCAGAGACAAATATATCATTGCAGGCACACTGTTCAGAGAAATAATGTCAAATTACCAGTGCCTGCTTTCAAGTTGTTTCCTAAATTGTTTCATAGAGATTTTCGTCTCTTCACTGTTCACTGTTCATCCGTTTTTCTTTTATGAAATGAAGTTCTGTTCTGTAGTTTCCTTGTGCTAGTTTATAAGTTCTTGTTTATTTTCTTCTTTCAGTCTTGTATGACTTTATGCACTTGATAATTTATTTTTATTTTATTGTCTTTTCTCAGTTTATGCCAGTCATTCTTGGTGTAAGCTTATTTCATTAATAATTATTTTGAACTGTTTATACTTCAACGAAACTACCGAATACTTTCAACAGTCAATACACCAAGATAAAAGTTCAGCTCCAGGATGTTGCTATTAATTTATTTTATTATAAATTTATATACAGCAAACATCTGATTAGGTACTGCAGAAGAATAACAAATAACTTTTTCGTCAAACTTAACATATTTACTGATCACCGAATTGTAAATTCTTAGAATTAATAAATATAATTTAAATTCACTTCTTTTCATTACAGTTCAACGTCCAGCTACAAAGAATTAATATTAACGAAGATCAGCTGGACGCTGCGAACAAAGCGGGCAAGCTTCCCCACATATGGCGTTCTTCACGGACTCTTCATATCTCTTCCTGCCATCGGGATAGCACAATGTCGTCATAACGTGCCAATGGGCGAAGTCATCTGCCCTGGTTGTCACAACTGTAGGAATGGACATCCCACTGTCATCACTGGAGGTGGACATTCGTACGTTGTCACCACTGGCCGTAACAGTCGTGACAGCCGCAGGAAGACGAGACTGAGATGAGATGGACCGGAGATTGAACGAACGAGATGCTGAAGGCCTAAATGGAGTGGTAGATGTTCGAGAAGAAGAAGGAATAGTTAATCGGGAAGAAGGTAGTTGAAGGGATGACGACGAAGAAGACAGTTTAGATGGATTGAAGCCAGTCTGTGAAGATGTGGACATCGTGGATGGCAGTTTACTGACAGACGTCACAATTAGATCAGTCTCATCATCTTCTGACGAGGATGAAATGGAGGGTAGGATTTTCCGGTCCTCCCGAGCCTTCAAGGTCGAAGCGTTCTTTGCCAGCTTCGCGGCAGAGGCAGCAGCCCCAGGCCTGGCGATCCTTCTCTTCGAGGTCATTGCGGTGCGGGCTGCTGCTTTCTTCAAGGAGAAAATAGACTCTGGGGCTTCGTCTCGTAGGGGCGTACCGGGACTCTTTGCCCTAACTCCTGTCCCCTGCAACGACGGCTTGGTTGCCTTTCTTTTCAACGGTGAACCGGCACAATCACATATGTGACTCCTGTATGACGTTTCATCCATGGTCTGGTAGTTACACCATGGACAACCGAATACTTCATGGCTATGCCCCTCCCTCTCGGCAGCCTGACATCCACTCATCTTATGTCTCCACAAACGCTGTCGTTGTTTATAAATCTTTCCACAGGGACACCAATGTATCCGTGGCCGCATTAGATTACTGTAAAGAAGAAAATATCATTATTCTGTATTTCCTCATTTGTTTGTTTGTTCAATTTTCCATTAAAGTTTTGTCACCTTCAACTGTGTGTTTCCATTTTTCTAGTGGTTAGATTGTGTTACTGTCCAAGGTTGGAAACTGATGCCATGATATGGTTTCAATCGGTCGAAATGAACCACTTTCACCCTAGAGTTTAGACTTTTCTGTATCCGATATACAGTGTCATCCAGTTTTCCTATTACTAGAAAAGGACCATCCCAATTGCAAGACACTTTACGCGATACATTTCGCTTCCGTGTAGTGTTATATAACCACACAGCTTCTCCAACTTTGTATGGGCTGCCTTTATTACATCGATCGTAATTTCGTTTTTGTTGTATGATATTCTTTGCTTGTGCAGATCTGGCTCTCTCATAGGCAGCTTCGAGCCGTTCCCGTAATTCTGCAGCATATTCGCTTCCAACAGCGGTTGACATAGCAGCTGGACGACACGTGACGATATCCAGTGGCAGGTCAATTTCCCTACCAAGCATCATCATGTTGGGAGTTTCTTCCGTGACATCATGAACCGAAGAACGGTATGCCATAAGTGCAAATGGCAATTGTTCATCCCAGTTCTTTTGATTCTTGTCTACCATCATGGCGAGACGATCAGCAAGAGTACGATTAAATCTCTCAACCATGCCATTGGACTAATGATGGTAAGGAGTGGTTCTTGTCTTTTCAATCTCCAGCAGTTGGCAGACCTCCTGGAAAAGCTGAGATTCAAAATTCGTACCCTGATCCGAGTGAAGCTGAGGTGGCACTCCAAATCTAGAAATGAATTCCCTGACCAATTTGTTAGCTACAGTTTCAGCTTCGTGGTTGCGAAGAGCGTAAGCCTCTACCCATCTAGTGAAATAATCGTTTACTACAAGGATGTACTGGTTCCCTTTCTTTGATTTTGGCAAAGGTCCTAAAATATCAATGGAGATACGTTGGAGAGGAGAACCAACCGTGTATTGTTGCAACGATACTCTTGAACGTTGTGGAGGAGATTTCCGGGAGGCACATTTGTCACACTGCTTGCACCATAGTTTCACATCTGCAGCCATATCAGATCAATGAAAGCAGTGTTTGATCTTCTGGGGTGTCTTTTTATAGCCAAGATGTCCTGCAGTCTTTGATGCATGAAGCTGATGGAAAACTTGCCTTCTGTAGTCCGCAGGTACTACTAACTGGAGGTGAGACTGTGAACTATCATCGCTTTCCCATTTGCGATACAAGACTTCATTGTGAAACAACAACCTGTCCCACTGAGACCAGTACAGTTTGACTGCTTTTCCAAATGATGAAACCTCAGGCCATTTTGGTCGCTCAGTGAGATGCTACTTAGAAGAAATGATCCATTTCAGACCAGGATCTTTCTGCTGAGCCTCTGCTAACTTCACACTTGACCAAGGTTGCTCTACTCCTGGTTCGCAAACTTTACTCTCTTTGGAAGTTGCAGCTGTGATCTTTTGTCTTCGTGTAGTGACAGCTATAACATGACCTTCTGTTGGTTGTTTCGTAAACTTGTGGACATGTTTTCGACGCCTGGGAAACTTCTGTGGATATCCCCAAGACTTAGGCACCCATTTGACTTCGGTTACTGTGGTTTCAATTGGTCCTGAATGATCTGTTTGGACTAAAGCATCAACAGTCACCTTGGCGGATGGTGGGTTGATGTTGGAAACTGTCTCGGTGTAACCCATCTTGTCACACCAACTACAGGACATTGCATCAGCATTTCCATGCTGCCTCCCTGGTCTGTGGAGAATTTCAAAATCATAGATGCTCAAGAGACTCAATCATCTTGCCATTTGACCTTCTGGCTCTTTGAAATTCATAAGCCATCTCAAAGCACTGTGGTCAGTCCGAATAGTGAAATGTCTCCCATAGAGATAATACCGAAAGTTCTTGACAAAATAGACAACTGCCAAAAGTTCTCTCCTTGTGACACAACAATTTCTCTCCGGCTTACTAAGGACCCTGCTAGCATAGACAATCACCTTCTCTTGTCCACCCTGTGATTGAGACAGTACAGCTCCGATCCCGTAGCAACTGGCATCGGTGTCCAGCATGAAATCTCCGTGTGAACTTGGATATGCCAGGATAGGACTGTTGACCAACTTATTTTGTAGCTCCCTAAAAGCAACGTCACATTCTCTCGACCATTTGAATTCTCTGCTAATCTCTGTCAACTCATGAAGAGGTTTGGCGATGGATGCAAAGTTGGCTATGAAACGTCTGTAATATGAAGCTAGACCAAGAAAACTACGAACTTCATGAGGCGATGTCGGAACTGGCCATTTCTCTACAACCTGTATCTTCTCTGGATCGGTTGACACTCCCTCTGAAGAAACCACATGTCCCAAGTAGTTAACTTCCTGTTGAAACAAGTGACATTATCTTGGCTTCAGCTTCAAACCAGTTTCACGGAGTCTATTGAAAACTTTCTTCAAGTTGATGATGGCCTCGTCGAGGGTTTTCCCGAATACAATGATGTCGTCTGGATACACAAGACAAATGTCCCATTGGTAACCAGCAAGAACCATCTCCATAAGACGCTCAAAGGTTGATGGCGCATTGCATAAGCCAAAGGGCATCACCTTGAACTGCATCACCTTGAGACCACTTTTTGTAGTAAAGGCTGACTTTTGTCTGGCATCCTCATCTAATTCCACTTGCCAGTATCCACTTGCAAGGTCCAGGGTTGTGAACCATTTTGCACCATGTAAGGAGTTAAGTGAATCATCGATTCGGGGAAGAGGATAGGCATCTTTTATTGTTACCTGGTTCAGTCTTCTGTAGTCCACACAGAATCTTATGCCACCGTCCTTCTTGGTTACCAAGACAATGGGTGAAGCCCAAGGGCTGGACGACCTTTCTATAATGTTCCGCTTTAACATATCCTTAACCTGTTGGTCAGCCTCTTCTTGCTTATGTATTGGTAAGCGTCGAGGTGGTTGTCTCAACGGTGGTGCATTACTAATGTTGATAAGAGTATTTTACACCTTTTGCTTGTCCTAAATCAGCATCACTTTCTGCGAATATGTCCCTGTACTCAAGCAGCAGAGCCATTACCTTGCATTTATCTTCTGGAGCCATACCTTCAGTACTACTGGTATACAACGGCTTCAAATGCCCAGGTAAATCCTGTAGTGATGGCCGGTGACTACCACAACAAATGGATGAATTCTGTACCTCAATACTATTACTCAGGGCACCATCCTCAGATGACTCCTCTGCACTAACTCGGAGGTTGTCATCCGACAAAGACTCCGCAAAAACACATGTGGATACAACTGGGCTCGCAATTGCTGCTTTTGTACCTCCGCACACAGTTTCAGGTTCGTTTCCAAGGTTCTTTACAACCAGTGGATAGAACTCTCCCTCACTGTCAACAAGCGTTTTTCCAAACAGTAACCTATCTTTAGGTGCTCCTGGTAATGGTTCACAAAGAGTCCATTTACCGACGATCCCATGTCATTGTTTTCAAGATGACTTGGAATTATAACCTGTTGGCCAGGTGGAATTGTCACCGTTTGACTAACAATCAGTTGGCACTGCTCATTGACTACAGAGCAGTTATGTCCCGTACATAGAATCTGATAACCGTCACAGGTCAGACTCCTACTCTTCAGGTGGATATCGCAATTGAATTTTACCAAAAAGTCCATTCCATTGCAATGATGACATTCATAGGCGTTGAATACGGGAGAATTCCCAAGTCCAACGTACATGTCCCAATGATATTCAGTGGTGTATGGCCTGCTGCAAGAAGCTTCAAAGAAACTGGTCTAATCTCTGGTCGATGCTCCAGTGGTATTGTAGAGAAGAACTTACTTGATAAAAGAGTAACTGTAGCTCCGGTGTCAATGAGAAACTGAATGTACCTATTCGACCAGGAATAAATAGGCCACTCTCTGCTTTCTTCAATCCCACTTCCAGCACAGGACATTTATCTCCTGGTTTATTATGTAAGCTTTCTTCACTTCCCGAAGAGTCGTTGTTGGTACGAGGCAACGGTGAATTTACAACCGACCTTGGCCTCGGCAAGTCGGCTGTGGGCCGTTTTCCGTCTGACCTGGTTACTGTTCATTACGGTTTCCTCTGTTATGGCACCGAGAGCTATAATGCCCGAATTTGAGACAATTGAAACATTGTACATCAGCCAACGGAGGTCTTGGCGGTTGGCGTTGGCCTTCGGAGCGCTGACCCAGCTGACTTTGCATTCTCGTCAGCTGCTTTAACTGATCCTCTATTTTTTTCACTCGGTTTTCCAAACTGATTTCTGTTGTTTCTTTGGCTATCTCCCAAACATACTTCGTTGATGTGGAACCACTTCGCTGTGCTTCCATTTTCTTGTAACCTTCGTACTCCAATGCAATGGTTACAGCAGTCTGGAGACTCTGGTTTACCTCTGTAAACTTGCGTACGCATTTCTGCGTCCTCGATTGCCTCTATAAAATGGATCTTAGTCAATCGATCTTGCTGCTCAGAAGACATGTCCGGGTAAGCCAGTGTAGCTAGCGTTCGCATAGCTTGCTCCAACTCTCGTAATGTCTCCTTGTTTCCTCGACGGCGACTTCTGATTTCTGCTAGATACAGTTCAGACTGACCAGATGGGCCAAATCTTGAATTCAAGACCTCTACTAATCGGTCATAATCACGTTGTTCCCATTCGTTAATAGTGCATACCAACTGGCGTGCTGTGATTACAATTTCGACATCGTAAACTATCCCTTTCTGGACAGTAATATTCCAGTGGGACCTGCATATGGCGTATACATATCTCGCTTAGTAGCATTTGCTAGATCCTGTGTTAAATGTGATGATTTTAATCAACGTCACAAAACATTGTTGCAGAAACTTATAAAACAAGGCTATTCCACCAAGCGCCTCCACTCAAAGTTTCTCAAATTTGGCGATACATATCGCATGCTGATAGCAAAATACGAACGTAGCGTGCAAGATCTATGGCGCTACGTTTCGTAACTTGTGTCTAATTCCGCTTAACCCGGGGCTAGGGGCCGTATGAACCCATGTACTTCAAGATCCTCATGGTACTCATATGAACAGTCACAATCAAAGCGTGACTGAGATACATCATTCTTTAGATAACGACTTTACAAAGAATATTATGGATTAAGAATACTGATCAGCGATACGGATTTGATATTTTTGGAACATCATGATGTCTTGCCGGCATCATTGAAAACTGTTGACCGCTTCTCTCTTGCAGGAAACAAGCCTATGTTTATGTATACTATGATTGTCTTTTTGAATTTGGTGCTAATACTGTTATATGGAATATGGAATAGGTCTTTGGATTATGGACGCGGATATTCTCTAATGGACGACGGCTGGATTATGAATGACGGACTAGACGCTTGTAATTTCAGATGTGTGAAGAGAAAGTCTGCTTTTTCTCTACTGTTCCAGGAGTTTATTCTTGCAATGGCGTTGAAAACTTGGAGGTACTCCTTCCAGGATGCATCTCCACTGTACATCTCGGGTTCCAGATTTCGACGTTGCACGTGAGACCAGTTCCCGCCACCAGTCTCACGTGGAGGCGATTCCGGCCGTTCACCACCTTGAACTGGTGATCGGAAAGTTACTTCAGCATCAGAACTGATGTCGTGCTGTTCAACTGTTTCTTCTTCTAAATCCATATTCTTCGTTTTGTACGTGATTGTTCGACTGTAAGCCTCGCACTGTAAGCGTTTATGTAATTATGATACTTCACGAAGGTTCACGATGACAACTTTACACAGTCTAGAATACAGCTATCCCAGAATGCAACAATCCCACCGCTGCCACCAATTGTAGCGGTTTTTACTGGGACAACGTCCCCCTATTGGTAAACTCGGTATAACCACTAATGTTCTTGCATGCTGCCACCACCTATTTTTCACATAAAATAGGAAAGTAACTGGATTTCTTGTATCCTTAACTTTACTCTTCTCCGGAGGCGTCTCTACCAACTGGATTCGGATTCTACCCTTTCTCCTAAATATCTTTCACCGGCTGTATCGCTCTCGTTGTATCGGAATCCTACGTTTCAGCTTAATTTTACTTGGATGACATTGTCATGTAACTGGTTAACTGATGATGGTCTTTTTCTACTCATCTAATTGAATGTTCGAGTTAACTCATTTTTACACTACTGATGCATCAGTAACAGTAAACAATTTCTTAGTCCTGTTACATACCAATATGCGCTTACAAGTCAATGCTGACAATTATACCGGCTTCTGTTTATTTTTAAGTCCAAAACTGTAACTTCTTAGTCTATTAAGAGTGACATTTAAATTACCAATTGTATGTTCAAATATTTCCAGGCATCAGAGTAGTCAGTTTCCAACCGGCGAACTGTACCACAATAACCAACCTCTAGTAATATATTTCAGTTCAATCAATGTTTACAGTTTATTGTAAAATCAACCAATATATACAGTTCATCTCATGAATTAGTGTCTATTATAGATGCTTCCTGGTCCGAAGATGTTTACTCAAAGTTCTGGTGACATTTGATAATGTTCCTTTTTGGGGAAAATTTCAATAATAGTAACAGCACAGGAAATAGGAAGTACGGCTGACGTAAACTTGAGTAAGCCTGACAATATATCCTCTGCAAAATTCCAGTTGTGTTAAAGTCAGCATATATTTAATTTTAATCACTATGGGTATTCTGTGAAACAGATCTTGCATTATCTTGAAAACATCTGTCAAGCTCCTATGATAATCTTAGACACGTAGCAACATAAGCTGGAGACCCGTAAGCATGCGACGATGTAGCATATGCCATGCTAATATCTTCATTGGCGTCAGCTGGAACCGTCAGCATCGTCAGCTGTGTCAACACCGTAAGCCAATTTTGTAATCCTGTCTATCGGGCTTAATTATGCTTACTCTATGCTTACTATTTGTTACTGCTATAAGCTTACAATATTTAACTATATTCAGATAAATAGATACTAACAACTGTATGTATATATTAATTGCTAGCTTGAGCTCCGATGTTCACTGTACAACGAGTCGGAATCGACTGAGGCCATGCCTGTCGAGCCGCTTTATATAGGGCTGAGTTGCTAACCAGTTGCCAACCAATGACGTAAAATTCTACGACTAAATGAAAATGCCGAATTTTGATTGGTCAAAAATCACGATTCTACGAACGCAGTGACGTAACATCCCAGAGAAGCGATGCAGACAGCAGGCTGAATCGAGAGCGCTATTTACCAAAAAGTATATGCTATTCCGAGGCAAAAACACAACATAACTCCGATGAATCATTTGCAGAACCAGATATTATTCGAAAGCTTGTATCCTGAACTTTCCATGGATATAATTACTTTCCAAGAAGAGCACTTTAGCAACGAGGAGGGAAAAGTTATCGCTCTCGAGACTATATTTTCATTGAATGCAAGGTTGTCTTGAGAAATATATCTTCAAGTAAGATTAATTCGCGATTTTCCATCACGACAAACGAACACTTCGGCTGAACAAATATGGCGAATATGGCGGCCGTTCGAAGCTCGAGGTCAGAAAATTGTCGAACCTCACAAATTAATATCTCAACAATTACATGCCGACACTTCATGACTAAATCATAAAATATATGTACTTTCTAACCTTAGGAGGATTCGTCATGAAATTATTTAGAAAAAGTTCATTCGAGCACTTTTTGTGACGCACTAAAAGTTGACAGCTGTTTTAGTATAGGCTGCTATGCTCTGCGCGAAAATCCGACTCAAATATAAAAATGTATTTCTCCGTAAATATGAAACGTACAAACTTCTTACGTCAAGACAATGTTCTCTTATATGTGTACTTCCTATTTCGTGCAGGAATTTTCCGTAGAGAATTTATAAATGGGTTAAACTTATAAAAATGTCCGTAGGGGGGGTCTGGAAATGCCTTGCCAAAACGATGTCAAAATTACAGGCAGACAATAAAACACCGCAAATAAACAAAGCGGGCTGTGTTAGTGAGGCTCCAGAATGTGGGTGTTTGTTTACATTTTGCAAACTGAACTAAATTTACAATTAACCTTAATATGTACTGAGTAGGTAATAATTTAAATTTTCGCCACAGTACCATATTTGTCCTGTATTATACAATATATGTGTATTATACCAAATCTGTGCTGTATTATACAGTATCGGTCCTGTATTATACCAAATATGTGCTGTATTATACCATATCTGTCCTGTATTGTACCATATATGTCCTGTATTATACAATATATGTTCTGTATTATACAATATTTGCCCTCTATTATACCATATCTGTGCTGTATTATACCGTATCTGTGCTGTATTATACAATATCTGTGCTGTATTATACCATATCTGTCCTGTATTGTAACATATATGTCCTGTACTATACAATATATGTTCTGTACTATACAATATATGTTCTGTGTTATACCATATCTGTCCTGTATTGTAACATATATGCCCTGTACTATACGATATCTGTCCTGTATTTTACCATATCTGTCCAGTATTATATCGGATCTGTGCTGTATTATACCATATCTGTCCTGTATTATACCATATCTGCCCTGTTTTCAACGCTTAGCTTAACGCTTCAACGCCCTGGTGAATTAGCCCGAAAGCTCCGTTTTTCATGGAATTGACACTAATTCATCGAAATGCGGTGACGCCCGTCGTTACATCCGTCTCAGCGCCTTAAAGCCCGGCGCACACGAGAGCTATCAGCTGAGCTGACCGCCTCAATTGCCGGTCAGCTCAGGGGCTAGCTCTCGTGTGCGGGCAGTTTTTGGTGAGTTTTTGGCCTCGCGAGGCCGGGGGAAAAATATCAAACTTGTTTGATAATTTCGCCTCGCGAGGCCAAATCCTCAGCGTGTGCGGCGAACGCAAGCCAACAGGTCAGCAGTTTTACCGGACAGGCCAATGAATCGCATGTTACTTTCACTCGATTCATACGCTCGACTCTTCAAAATGGACTTGAAGAAGACGTTATGCGGGAACTGAAATCAATTTCTTGAAACTTTTGCTCACCGTGTGCGCTGAAACA
Source organism: Hanleya hanleyi (assembly GCA_036873755.1). Classification (NCBI taxonomy): domain Eukaryota; kingdom Metazoa; phylum Mollusca; class Polyplacophora; order Lepidopleurida; family Hanleyidae; genus Hanleya; species Hanleya hanleyi. Next base: position 59,380 of record JAVTVY010024887.1, on the reverse strand, counting down.
ACAAGAGAGCTAGCCGCTGAGCTGACAGGCAATTGAGGCCGTTAGCTCAGCTGATATCTCTCGTGTGCGCCGGGCTTAACGCCATGTTAATCGGAGAGAGAACAACAACAACAACAACAAGGATGACCATCCAATCATTTTAATATTCCTCCAGTACATCATACCCACGCTGGGGGAGTCGCGTTATGTATGTTTACAATTCTCGTAGGCTCTTGTCCAATCAGAAGCCATCGTTTGAGAAAGTTTAATCTCCGGCCAGAATAGCTTTTTGACTAAGTGTCGTCGAGCAGGCCAGGATACTGTAACGGCAGCATGTCATGAAACAGCAGTTTGCGCATTTGGGGTGTAGTAAGTAAAGTGATCATTCCTGGGGTGCGCAGGGCTATGCTTGAGAGACTGAGGTTCTATATCTCATCCAAAGATGGCGTGTAGGGTATCATCTTGAAGCTCTCGTGGTGTAGACCACGACTTGAGTGATTTCCATGTCATCTGTGACGTCATTGTTGACGTCATCAGTACGGGTGGTAACGAAATTTGAATTAGTCGACCAATACATACGGAATGATGGGGGACACGAGTTAAAATCCCTATATGTACAGACACCACCACACACCACTATTACCACCCCCACCACACACCAGTTCTACCACCACCACAAACTACCACACACCACCACCACCACCACCACCACGACCACCACCGGGCGTTGACGCCCGTCAACGCCTGGTGGCGGTGGTAGCTCCCGTGGGGCGGAGCACTTGGATGGGAGTTCCCACAACATGGCGGCAAGTGAGTGTGGACGTGTTTGAGCTCGTCCCGATCACAGCTCCCCGAATGTCGTATTCGATGCAATAGACACGTTTCTGATGTTTCGGATTGGAAAATGAAGTATCGGAATTAGTTTATAGATGTAATAACTTGATCCAAGAAATGATATTATAGTGATCGTTTAACAACAAAACAAGTGAACGGGCTGGCCCAACGACAAGTTTTCAAAATGGCGGACAATACAAAGTACGGCGAACTTACAGCCGATGGAAAACGTAAGTCCTCGGAGGAAATTACCCCACCTCGAATAAAGAGAGTGAATTCACTGAATGACCTACCATCTCTACAATCGTCAACCCAGAATCTTTCCCTCGTGGAGGAGCTGGTCGATAAAATGGTCACATCCAAACTCAATGACAAACTGGAAAAAAGCATGGAGGAGAAAATCAGCAGGAGAATCGGCCAGGCGATAAAAACAGCAATTACCCCTTTGGTGGAAGTTATCCAGGTAAGCCAGGCAAAAATAAACGACTTGTCTGCAGATCTGAAAAACGTGGTGGAAAAGTTGGCTGACAAAGATAAAATAATCGAGGGATATCAGACGAAAATTGCTGAATTGACCGATGAGTTAAGAAGCATGAAATCCCAGTGTGAAGAAACGAAATTGCATATGATTTCTGAAATCGCTGTGCTGAAGAAAGAAAACTGTCTAATACACGACAAGGCGGAACAGTATAGTCGGCGAGATTGTCTAAGAGTATCTGGTTTGAAACTGGAAGAAACTGAAACCACGGACGACGCAGTTTGTAGACTGGCAAACCAACTGAAGGTAAAGCTGACGAAAGATGACATATCACGATCACACTATGTTGGTCCAAACAAGGCACAAATCATCGTGAAATTCACATCCTACAGAAAGCGGTCAGAATTCATCTCAGCAAAACGAGCCCTAAAAACATCTACAGAGACGCCGGGTGTTTACATCAACGAAGATCTGACAAAAATCAGATACCTGCTGTTCAGAAAACTTCTGAAAATAAGAAAAGACGGACATTTACACTCTGTGTGGTCCTACGGTGGAAATCTGTTTGTTCGTAAAACACCAGAAGGGGACAGATTGCAGATCTTTCAGGAAAGTGACATTGATCAGTTAAACTAATATGCCCCGTCTAACACCGTCCATGTAAGTGCAAACCTTAGTATTTCCGTTTGTATATATTTGTAATTTTCTCGACCGTGTAAAGTCAAAAATACCCTTCTTTCAAGTTAGTCATTGCCGAATATCCATATTACTGTGACTATCATGTGCATAAATGTTTTATTATATTCTTATCCACCACTCTTGATCTGTGTACATGATGTACAGTCTATACAAGTCTTTGAGTCGTTATACAAACAACCTAAAATGTTTCACTTACAACAACAACATTACAATCTACAGGCTTTGAAAACCCTAAACTATTTGCGACATTTCTGTTCACGAAAGCTAGACTTTCTAATCTTCTGTGGCCTAATTTAAACGCTGAATGCGTGTATTTCACGACTGAAATAGACACTTGAAATCTTTTGTGTAAAACCGCCTGTGCGTGTTTTCCACTTTGGTAAACTTTGTTTCGTTAATTGATTGTTTCTCGCCAGGAATGTCTTTCCACTTGTTTACCTGATCTTTATGCAGACTTTTGTGCATTGAACAAACACAGCACAGGATTTGTTTTAACACAAACTGTGCCTTTGTATAGCTTCCCTCTCCCCTTTTCCATGTTGCATTGTTTTCCTCCGATTAGTGCTATTCTGGGGTGATTACCATTTCGATCTACACCTTGCTTTTCGGGTTCTCATTTAAATATCCTTAAAGGAAAACTGCACAATATATAAACTAAGAGGGACAAAATAAGACCAATTTCGAGTATTGTTGTCAGAATATTATTCTGAAGATGGTCGTTTCTTTAAATCACTTTGTCTGGGAATATGTTGTACATTGATGCCATCAGTTAAGAAATTATGCATGGGAGTAGCTGTGTTAATTTGATACGATGCCGTATTCGTGTCATATTATGTGTACATATTTTATAGTTCTATGTTTTTATATTTTATTATCTATTCATTACACTTCATTTGAGGTAGTCTGGTGGACAACTGAATCATTTAAATCATCAACCATTGTATATAAGATGTATTACTCTGGTTCGTATATCAGCACAAATTCCAAATACATGAGTTTAATTCGACACAACTGGTCACTGGGTGAGCATTCGCGCTTTCTAATGTGGTTCTCTGTCAAATTCCGGTTGTAGTTTAACACAATATCGAGCGGCAATAGGAATGTGGGGTTATAAAATGTTCTGTCTAGAATTACAACGGGTTAAGAAATTACTACATACTTTGAATTTGGTTAATGAAATGTATACTCTACATAGTTATTCCACTGGTTTTATCCAGCCACTTAAAATATGTCATATTAATGCTAGGAGCCTTGCAGCTTTCGACACCGAAACCAAAATTACTAAATTCAAAATTGATGAAATTGATACCATATTAGTTAAGCAGTATTCGTATGACATAATTTGTATATCTGAATCATGGTTGGACAACTCTATCTTGGACGAGGATATTGCCATAGACAATTATACAATACATAGAAAGGATCGAGGCTCGCGTGGTGGGGGTGTCGCAGTCTATGTAAAAAACACTGTTAAGGCTGTCCGTAAACGAGAATTTGAAACACCTTCTGAAATCTTATGTTTAGAAATAAATGAAGACAAAAATAAAATTCTACTTGCTATAGGTTATCGCCCTCCAAACCAATTACTTGACGAAAGAACTGAATTTCTCATGAACTTCCAACAGGTGATAAACAGTATGCTGTCTATAAATCCTGATATGCTACTCGTATTGGGAGACTTTAATGATAAGTGCACGGACTGGGACGCTCATCATAGTGATAGCGAACTAAAGATGAATTTTTTCAATTTACTTTCTGGCAACAACCTATTTCAATTAATTAAGGAACCGACTAGATATACCGATCAAACAGCCAATATTCTTGATCTCATTATTACTGACAGTCCTGCGTATATAACAGATTTTGAAGTGGCACCCCCACTTGCTAACCTCGATCACTGTACCATCTATTGTTGCTTAAAATTTTCTTACAGTAATAAACCACCAGCCTATAAACGCCATGTATGGGATTATAAAGCTACTGATCTCATACAGCTTAATTTATCTCTATCATACATACCATGGGACACAGTTTTAAATATCTTTGATGATATTGACGACGCTATATATGTGTGGAATAACCTTTTTCTTTCATGCTGCAGGGAATACATCCCTAACAAAGTCGTGACAATTCGTCCAAGAGACAAACCATGGGTAACCAATGACGTTCGGAGAAAATACCGTATAAGAGATCGAGCGTTTAAGCGATTTAAGCGAACTCATCGCGATGATCATAGACTATCTTTCATAATAGCTCGGAAAGAGGCTAATAGAGTAAAACGTATGGCGGTGTGGCGGTATACTGATAAATTGAAGAGCAAACTTTCTAACCCCAACATTGATCCGCGTACATACTGGTCCCTGATGAAGGGCATCCTTGGAAATAAAGTCAAACCCCAGATACCGAATTTAATTGTTGGAGGCAGACTCACATCTAACCAACAAGAAAAGGCAAATGTACTATGTACTTTCTTTCAATCACAGTCATGTCTATCTGCCGAAGTCACTATACCCGATCTTCCACCATTTGAATATGTCACCGATCAACGGCTCGACGAAATATCAACAAACGAGAGCGAAGTTACTTCCCTGTTAAAATCATTGAAAATAAATAAATCTACTGGTGACGATAATATCAGCACATATATGCTGAAGCATACTGCTCCACAAATAGTTCCATCGATTACGAAATGTTTCAACCTATCATTATCTACAGGAGTTTTCCCTGCAGCATGGAAACTATCACGTGTTTGTCCAGCATACAAAAAGGGAGATCGCCAAGACCCTTCAAATTACAGACCCATATCTCTTCAACCTGTCCTTTCCAAAGTACTAGAAAAAATTGTGTTCAAGAGACTCTACGAATACTGCTTAGCTAATAACCTTCTAATAGAAGAAAATTCCGGCTTCAAACCAGGCGATTCCACCGTGAATCAAATGGTCAAAATAGTTCACACCATTTATCAGTATCTTGATAAAGGCCATGATGTTTGTGCGGTCTTCCTAGATGTAAGCAAAGCCTTCGATAAAGTTTGGCACGACGGTCTTCTGTTCAAATTGAGAAAAATTGGCATTTGCGGAACACTATACGAGTGGATAAAAAGCTACCTAGAAAATAGAAGAATTAAAGTTGTCCAAAATGGTGTTGAATCCAAAGTTAATCATATCAATGCTGGTGTTCCTCAGGGTTCGGTCCTTGGGCCGTTGCTATTCCTTATATATGTAAATGACATCAAAGATGACATTCAATCAAATATAAATTTATTCGCTGACGATACATCTCTCCTTGAACCAGTACTTGATATAAAAATTGCCGAACTGAGAATCAACAATGACCTTGTCTACCTATCCAGATGGGCAGCTCAGTGGCTTGTCACGTTTAATGCACTGAATACTGTATTCTTGTATATATCCTTGAGGCATAACCGAACATACCCTCAATTATATCTTGATAATGTAGAAATTAAACGCGTTACCTCTCATAAGCACTTAGGAGTAATTCTCCAAGAAAACATGAAATGGGATGAACATATTAATTCTATCTGCTCGAAATCCCAAAAAAAACTCAATGTCATGTCTAGAACAAAACACATCCTTGAAAGAAAATGCTTGGATTGCTTATACAAGAGTACAGTCCGTCCTCTCCTTGATTATAGTGATGTTGTATTTGACGGCTGCACGTTGACTAATTCTGTGTTTTTAGAAAAAATACAAAGACAGGCTGCAGTTATATGTACTGGTGCCATGCGAAGAACTTCGTATTCAAAATTGTTGAATGAATTAGGCTGGGAAACACTTTCTCAACGTAGAAAGATGCACCGTCTTGTTTTATTCTATAAAATATTAAAATGTGACGCACCTGTATATCTTCAACGTTTACGTCCGAATAAAGTATCCTTGGATATGGAAAGAAATTATAACCTGCGGAATTCTGACCAGTATAGAACATTTCGGTGTCGTCTCACTTGTTTTCAAAACTCGTTTTTTCCACAGACTTCTAAAGATTGGAATTCTTTTCATGCTTCCGCCCGAAATGCAACCTCATTAACTATGTTTAAGGCCAAATTCTTTACTAACCAACCCTCATACCTGACTAAAATATACAATTCCCTCCGTGGATATACCTCAGTCCTACTGTGTAGGATGAGGCTAGGTTTTAGTTCTTTAAATGGTCATTTGTTTAAGTATAACATCTCCCCAATCTCTATATGCCATTATTGTAATCACAACAATGAAGACCCTTATCATTTCCTCTTGAGTTGTCCTATGTTCGCCGCTCTGAGAAAGCCAATGCTCACCTCGATTACAAACTTGATCTGTCCCGGTGTACACCACTCTCTTCTAATTCATGACTGTCCAAATTACCTGTTAAATTTATTATTGCGTGGCTCCTCTGACTTTGATTATGAAACAAATATGTCTGTTTTTGAAATAGTCCAAAAGTTCATTGGAGCATCCAAACGGTTTCATGCTCATGAACACTCTCAACCGATGACAGATGAAGCTAATCAAATCAGTGCTCTATCAGTTGTATAAATAAAATTTATTCGAATAAAATTTATTCGACCCATTGTAAATAAGCTAGAATTATATGAAGTAACGACATATCCACTTCTTCATAAGTATTATCTATAAAATCCCACCACCCTCAAACGCATTTTGTCATTGAACCATTAATTTGGTTATTCTGTGTATGTAAATCATCATTTTGTTATTTGTAGTCAATTTGCTTTTTAACAATTTATTGTGTTTCTCTCTGTATGTGAATTATTATATGTATGTTATCTGAGGAGAGTGCCTCGTGGCCTTGTGGCTGTGCACAATCCTCATAAAATTAAATAAAGCATTACATTACATTACATGGGAGCTCTTGGAGATCGGAACGCGTACCCGTGGTGCACACTTCCGGTTCCGGTCACGCGACCGGAAGTGACCTTTGACCTCTGCGCATGATACCGGATATATACATCCTGGTCCTCATCTTACATCCGGGGTTTTTTCATGTTTACTCTCACGTGACCGGAACCGGAAGTTGTCACAGTACAGGAAATGCCCTGTATTATACCAAATCTGTGCTGTATTATACCATATCTGTCCTGTATTGTGCCATATATGTCCTGTATTATACAATATATGTTCTGTATTATACATCGGATAGCGGTTGTCGTGAATAATAACAAGTTCAGCAATGTTCAAACAGTTTATTATCCCCAATGTTACATCATACCCAGGCTGGAAGAGCCGGCCTGGGTATGTTTAGTATGTTCACAGCAAAACAAATTGAAATATCAAACACCATGTTTTATTATTTAACGTACCGTCATATTAGGTACAAGTGTTTGCTGAGCTCAAGTCAACGATCAGCATGTAGACATAGAGAGTATATACGGCGTGTTATGCTATTCATCAGTGCACGGATGACGCATTCAGCCGAGGGGGTTGATCAGTTTAACCACGAAGAACGTAACATTGGTTACAGCACATATAGGGGAAGTGGGAAGAGGTGCCGACATACTGACAGAGCCACATGACTTCACAGTATAGCCTTTCGGTTAACCTATTCTAAAGCACATACCAAGAATCTAACGATTCGTGATATGTGTTGTATTTCAGGTACGCTTTTATTGTACCTGTTCATGTGGCAACTTGGATGATATGACCACACGGCCCCTAGCACCGGCATAAGCGGTATTAGATACAAATCTAGAGAGCTATGATGGAAATGCTCTGACAACTCGTATATTGGTAATTGGTTAGCTGTTTCGCTGTGACAACTCGTACACTGGGAATTGGTGAGCTGTATCGTCGTCAGATGAAAATGACGGCATTTAACACAAAAGACTAGTCTGTAAAGCCCGATGTCGACCCAGCATCAACTTCCTACAAATGCCAACATATATCAAAGACCAAAAGGTCTGTACAGGGGGCGGGCCTCGGGGACGAAACGTCCACCAGCAGAATCTCCCCATATACAGGTAAACATTACAACACATATAAGGGAAGTGGGAAGTGGTGCCGACATACTGACAGAGCCACATGACTTCACAGCATAGCCTTACGGTTAACCTATTCTAAAGCACATACCAAGAACCTAAAGATTCGTGATATGTGTTGTATTTCAGGTACGCTTTTATTGTACCTGTTCATGTGGCAACTTGGATGATATGACCACACGGCCCCTAGCACCGGCATAAGCGGTATTAGATACAAATCTAGAGAGCTATGATGGAAATGCTCTGACAACTCGTATATTGGTAATTGGTGAGCTGTTTCGCTGTGACAACTCGTAGATTGGGAATTGGTGAGCTGTATCTCACAGCAGATGTAGATGAAAATGACGGCAAAATGACGGTGGCCCTCTCCACTATCCACTTGGTATTAGGGCGTTGACCTTGTATACGGTGGTAGAACTGGTGTGTAGTGATGGTGGTGGTAATAGTGGTGTGTGGTGAATTGTCTGTGCATATGAGGATTGCTCATTGTCCCCATCATTCCGTATGTATTGGTCGACTAATCAAAATTTCGCTACCACTCGTACTGATGACGTCAACAATGACGTCACAGATGACATGGAAATCACTCAAGTCGTGGTCTACACCACGAGAGCTTCAAGATGATACCCTACACGCCGGCTTTGGATGAGATATAGAACCTCAGTCTCTCAAATAGCCCTACTTTTAGAATGGTCATTTTACTTACCACACCCAAATGCGCAAGCTATTGTTTCAGGACACCTTGCCGTTACAGTATCCTGGCCTGCTCGACATTTATAGGCCAAAGCGATTCTGGCCGGAGATTAAACTTTCTCAAACGATGGCTTCTGATTAGGACCCAGAGCCTACGAGAATTGTAAACATACATAACGCGACCCCCCCCCCAGCGTGGGTATAATGTATTGGAGGGATATTAAAATGATTGGATTGTCATCCTTGTTGTTGTTGTTGTTGTTGTTCTCTCTCCGGTCGTTAAGCGTTAAGGCGTTGAGACGGATGTATCGACGGGCGTCACCGCATTTCGATGAATTAGTGTCAATTCTATGAAATCAGAGCTTTTGGGCTAATTCACCAGGGCGTTGAAGCGTTAAGCTAAGCGTTGAATACAGGACAGATATGGTATAATACAAGACAGATATGGTATAATACAGCAAAGATTCGGTATAATACTGGACAGATATGGTAAAATACAGGACAGATAAAAAACAGTGTACGAGTTGTCACAGCGAAACAGCTCACCGATTACCAATATACGAGTTGTCAGAGCATTTCCATCACGGCTCTCTAGATTTGTATCTAATACCGCTTATGCCGGTACTAGCGGCCGTGTGGTCATATCAGTCAAGTTGCCACATGAACAGGTACAATAAAAGCGTACCTGAGATACAACACATATCACGAATCGTTAGTTTCTTGGTATGTGCTTTAGTATAGGTTAACCGGAAGACTATACTGTGAAGTCATACGGCTCTGTCAGTATGTCGGCACCTCTTCCCACTTCCCTTATATGTGTTGTAATGGTATAATACAGCACAGATATGGTATAATACAGGACAGATATGGTATAATACAGAACATATATTGTATAGTACAGAACATATATTGCATAGTACAGGAGATATATGTTACAATACAAGACAGATATGGTATATTACAGCACATATATTGTATAATACAGCACAGATATGGTATAATACAGCACAGATATGGTGTAATAGAGGGCAAATATTGTATAATACAGAACATATATTGTATAATACTGGACATATATGGTACAATACGGGACAGATGGTATAATACAGCACAGATTTCGTATAATACAGGACAGATACTGTATACTACAGCACAGATTTGGTATAATACAGAACATATATTGTATGATACAGGACAAATATGGTACAATAGAGGGCAGATTTGGTATAATACAGGACAGATATTGTATAACACAGGACAGATATTGTATAATACAGCACAGATATGATATAATTCAGGACAGATACTGTATAATACAGCACAGATTTGGTATAATACAGAACATATATTGTATGATACAGGACAAATATGGTACAATAGAGGACAGATTTGGTATAATACAGGACAGATATTGTATAACACAGGACAGATATGGTACAATACAGCACAGATACTGTATAATACAGCACATATATTGTATAATCCAGGACAAATATGGTACAATACAGGAGAGATATGGTATAATACAGTACAGATTTGGTATAATACAGGACAGATATGGTATAATACAGCACATTCAGGACAGATATGGTATAATACAGGACAAATATGGTACAATACAGGTCAGATTTGGTATAATACAGGACAGATGTTGTATAACACAGGCAAATATGGTATAATACAGCACATTCAGGACAGATATGGTATAATAAAAAGGTGTATATACAAAAAACTCATGTCAGGAGCAGGATTCGAACCCACGCCCTGCATTGCACAGACCAGCACCTAGGACTGGCGCCTTAGACCACTCGGCCATCCTAACTTTACAGTTATAGTTTAATAGTTTTAACTATTGTATCAGAAGTATCAAGTAAACAACTCATGTGTCAGGAGTAGTATTCGAACCCACGCCCTGCATGTGCAGACCTGAACTGAACTTTTACAGTTATATTTCACAGTATCAAGTCATATGTAGTATTCATGCACGATGCGACCACCAAGTGTGTAGATGCGTCTACATGCAGAGAACTACAAGATGACACCCCACACGATACATTCGGACCAAGGATGGTCCATTTCTACACCAAATACCTTCCTTCACTTCCCCCAAAATGCCCGCTTTCGCTACTACTCCTACTGATGACGTCACCAATGACGTCACAGATGATGTGAATATTCCTCAAATGGTGGTCTGCACCACGAGAACTACAATACGACACCCCACACGACGCATTCGGACCAAGAATGGTCCATCTCTACACCAAATACCTTCCTTCACAGCCCCAAAATGCCCACTTTAGCTACTACTCGCACTGATGACGTCACAGATGACGTGAACATCTCTCAAATCGTGGTCTGCACCACGAGAACTACAAGATGACACCCCACACGACGCATTCGGACCAAGGATGGTCCATCTTTACATCAAATACCTTCCTTCACTTCCCCCAAAATTCCCGTTTTCGCTACTACTCCTACTGATGACGTCATCGGTGACGTCACAGATGCTGTGGACAGCCCTCAAATCGGGATCTATACCCCGAGAGCTACAAAATGACACCTCCGGACATTCGGACCAATAGTGGTCCATCTCTACCTCAAACACACCTCCACGCAGCCCCAAAATGACCACTTTACTTACTACACCCAACTGCGCATGCGCAGATTGACGCCATTTGCACTAAAAACACGCCGTTCTGGCTATACCCCACAAAAGCTTCACTTTGACACCTCCCACGACCCATTCGGACCAATAGTGGTCCATCTCTACCCCAAACACACCCCCACGCACCCCCAAAATGCCTGCTTTCTATACTACGGCCAGACTGCGCATGCGCAGAATATTGAAAACGGACGATACATCAGTCCAGTCGGATGCTCCTTCACGAGAGCTTCGATATAAGACCTCACACGACACCATAGGACCACTAGGGGCTCACCTAGACCCCAAAACGACCACCCAGTATGGACCTATCCACTGAGCCAGTATGCCTGGCCTTTTCAAAAAATTTCACCGCTTAACTTCGAGACCCATCGTGTTCTACATGGTGAGACGTGAAAAACAAGACCAAACAACCCATATCACAATGAACATGTGTGAATTTCCCAGTATGGACCTATCCTCCATAGCCAGTATGGGCCTATGAACCTATACAGACCTCCGTGAACTTTTCACAAAATTTCACCGCTTAACTTCGAGACCCCTCCCATCGTGTTTTTCGTGGCGAGACGTAAAAAACAAGACGAAACAACCCATAGTTAAATCCACAAAAAAAATGACTACCCTCATACCCCATATAGGCATTTTCCCGTATATTGCATAATACAGGCCCCTATTGTAGGAGTAAAGTCCGTTTTCCGCTTTTTATTTTTTTATTTTTTTATTTTTATTTTTTCTGTGAAAATATACACCCACCCATGACTGGATAACCCTGGAGGAGCGGGGACACCTCACTCGACCCAATAGGTTCATGCAGCGTATTTGAAGTCTGGGGACTACTTTCTGTCCGCGGAAGCTGACCGCCTCACCGCCAGACCGCGGAGGAATTCGAGGTCAAAGGTCACCCTGGTGGCGCCACCTGTTGGAACTATAGCGGCCTTGACGCAACCACCTCGCTGGGGGTCTAATAACACCCCAGCCACCAGTCAGATTTTTGGACCGGATTCGGGGCCTTCGCGCACATCGCCGGAAGTGACATCATATATAGTAAAATATATGTTTACCGAACATTTCGATTACTTTTCAAGTCTGCATAATACCTCTGTTGATCTAACGTTAAAAAGAATTATCTGGAGATAATTTTCCCTGTTTACCTGGACAGAGCATATGGAAAGTAGTTCGCTCATGTGCAACACTGAAGGAGTTGTTCGGCCGGATTCAAACTGAACCGTGCGTTCGTTGGTTTTCCCCTATACGTCATAGCAACGTAGTAAAGGTCAACTTCCGCTATTGGAGGCAGGGATGGTAAATGAGCCTGCGAAATGAAGCCTGCGCTGTGGGGGAATGGCCTTGACGGCCTCAGAGGTCAATGACCGTGAATGGCCGCTTCCTATACTATAACCTACAATAACGCCACCTGACGGATGCAAGAGTTACATCCCCCGGCAAAATACGGCTTTAGCCGTGTTTTATATACTACTTATGCTTATGCAACAGTTTCTTTTATCATAGCTGATACCGAAAAGAAATCAATTATCTTAACTATTTTATTCAGACAAAAGCCAAATTGGTAATATCTTTTAAGAACAAGGTAAATAATATGTCTTCCAAATCTGAACAGGTTTATTGTTCATAATTCCTCAATCTCTATCACTGGACGGCTGTCATTTGCGATGCCATATATTATACTATTCAGCTATTTCAATGTGACTGTCATGAAAGCAGCTTGAATAATTCTATGCGTATTCCTGGATGAGTGAATTGAATAAATGTGATACGGTATCTTGTTTATTTACTCTTTGGAACTAGCATTGCCCCATATTTCACCCAAGGGTAAATTTTGCAACCCGAGTAAGCCACACCTACACACTATCGGTTGTAGCCCAGACTCCAGACCAAGGGGGATGTGAGAGATTTTGACATTTTTTTGTCAGGTTGAAATTTTCAAAAAGGCACTAAATTATCAAGGGCGCATTATTTCATCTCAGGAAGATAGGAAACACAATTAAACACAAGAAAATATGACTATATGACATATAAAATATAACTAATTCGATAAAAATGACTTGGTGGAACAAAATTGATCAAAAATGTTGTGGATTTTTTTAAGTAAAATTTGGAAATTGAAGAAATGTGGTGACTGTTTAACTTACGAATAAAGTTGAATCATCTCTTCGTTGAGGTCAAACAAGAATGACCTACTTGAAGTTGTTGGAAAATAGAATGCTACACGTGGTCAAGCAAACTGAATTGTTCGGAAAAATGGCGATTCACATTTCTTCCTGCTCAGGTGGACTTTTTCCGGCATCGGTGCATAAACCCTTCGCGCAAAACTGAACACCTGTCAATCAAAGTCCGTCTGAATAAGACGGTCATTCAACATGTTGTTGTTGTTTCGTGTTGTTGTTGGCACATGGTCGCGCGGGTTAATGCCATTCATCTACACACGTTTACGCTCACCCATTTTCATCGACAAACGCTTTCAGAACATGCGAGCGGAATGCAGAACCATTCAGATGGGAGGGCTACTCACCGAAATTCACTATAATACCATCTTTGTTGTCTAAATTTGATGTTCATCAGTTTCACCAATATATCAAATCTCGCGCGATTTCTCGAGAAGCAGGCGACGGAATATTAGAGTAAGGCGGCTCGAAAAGTATATCTCTAGAGAGGTTGTCAGAAATTATTTCCTACAATGAAACTGTCGAAATAAATAAGTTGGATGCTAAATATCACCATATTGCACTCAGTTATGATGCTTTTTCATGTTTATCCATGTTATTGGCGATATTTTCGAAATGCCTATTTGGGCGTATGAATATTATTGAGATGTGATGGGTCACCTTGTTTGGGAAAGCAGCATGGTCTGACACATTCCGAACTGTGCGGAATCAAAGCGCTAAATTCGATCTCTATGTCAACAGATGGGCTGAAAAGTACGTATCTTACTGTGTATTTGTGGAAAATTTGGATTTGATATCTGCAATAGTTTATTTTCTATTTGTGACGGGCCGTCACTGTCTATTGATCTGTATTTGCAAGGTACGATTTTTGCCTCCCTTGACGTGAGAACTCTTGTGCAGTCAACGTATATAGAACGTATTGTCGTGTCGAGACAGACGACTGTGCAGGTTTGTAAATCATTATAGATTACTAGATATCCATGCAACATTTTTAATAAGATATTGGTGTAACTGCCTACCATGACATTTAGCCGAATATGAACAAAATATGTCTGTAAAACGTCAATGTCTGACGTGCATGTAAAACCACGTGGTGGCGTTGTTGTTGTCTTCAGTGGAATCCTCTTGCGTCATGCAAGGATACTGTTAATATTTATGGAAAGTTGCTTATGTTATGATTAATCCTATTACAGATAAACTTGCCGTTCTAACGGGAACAGGAGCCTGCTGTTATGGTTTCCTGGTTGTACACCGCTTGGCGCACCTGATCTGAGATACATTCGTGTGTATTATGTACTGATTGTTTCCCGCCAGATTATGATGTGTTGATATTTGCATTGTGAATAGATTTAAGACTACCGTGCTTTGATATAATGAATGATACAATTAATAGAGTCGGTCTAACAGTGATATCATTATTTAGGAGACTTGTGCCGTCTGGTATGGTGCCAAAATCAGTCAAATTGACAACGGGTTTTGCGAAATATGTTGTTCTTTGGTGCCTAATATTCCTCAGTTCATTTGTTTAAACGTACTTATTGTGGGAAATTCGATTATGTTGTAAAATTTCTCATGTAATTCGATTTTGAAATTAATTGACTAAAATTCACTATTAGTAGTATAGGAAGGGCAAATTCCGTACTATTGACATTGCGTGTTATACAATTAAGATATTGTTCATTGAAGTGAAATTTGAAAACTTTTAATTCAGATGTTATCATAAGCTCCTCTAAACAAGACAAATTATCTTACCAGAAATTTGATAGATTAATTTGAGGTTAATATTTTCTTATAAATTCTTTGCTCAATTATTATTTGTAGTTAATTGTTCCCTTTAAATTTCTCGTTCATTCTGCATATAAAATAGTTGCTAATATGGTTCACAGGGTTGAAAATTCACCTGCTGTTGTATGTATTTTCTTACAATATATGTATGAGTATTGAGGGGTTAGTAAGGCTAGTCTACAAATACATTCTCTAGGTGTATTTAAGTTACACTAGAGTTTGGGGTACTGGCCAAGGTATACTGTGATATCTGATCAGAGATTACACTGCACGACCACAATAGTCTGTTTTGGTAATTTAATATCATAATACTGATGCTGACCAAGATATTGTCTATACCCGGGCATGTAACAGGGAAGGTAGAGATAAAACATAACACGGTGGTATATCAGTTGCTAACAGACATCTTTTATTGTACTTTCAGGGCAAGGTTATCTCCCATGGTTACTGTTACTGTTAAAGTTACATAGTTCGCATACCATCTGACACTACACCATCACTGACACTGTTATCATACTGTTGCGGTTATTGTTGATGTTAAAGACTGAACTTTGTAACCCCCCTTCCCAGCAGGATCGAATAAACTGTGGCTATATCTGGCAACACATAAGGGACTTTGTGTTTGATATTGTTACGTTACGGGAAACCCCCACGTTTCACGCTGGTATCAGAAGTGGGATCTGCTGTGGAGAATATTCTATTAAGTTAACAGTAACAAACAGTAACCAGGGCGAGAAAGAAGAAACCAGAAGATGGCCACCGCAGGGGGAGAATATATCGCGCTTCCCGAAGGGGTGAAACCTGCCAGCATCCAGTGCGTGAGAACTCCAATCTGACATTCTTACAACTGAGACAGATGGCGCTGGACGAGAGTGATGAAACTCCGAACAGTAAAGCTCAGATAAAGGAAGTCACTGTAAGTCAGCCTGCAGGGTATGAGGAAACTGTGATTCCAACATCCTCTATAGCCAGAATCAAATGTACGGGTGTCCCGAGTAAAGGACAGGTAATGGTAGAACCTTTGAAGCAGCCCCCAGCAGGAACTCAGTTAATCATTGCACCGACATTATCTAATGGATATGTGGAACTGCTCAATGCCACAGACAAAGATATCTGGTTACCACCACGTACAAGACTGGGTATAGCCCAAAGTTATACACTGGCAGAAGATCTGTCAGTGACGGTGGAAGTCAATCGTATACATGTGAGTAGTGCGTCCGAAGCCTGAGTTGAGAGTTCAATTCTTCCGCATCTAGGAGAGTTTGATGGTACCCAAGAGGAACACGGTACCGTAGAGCTACGGACTTGTTTCAGAGGTACAGCGACGTATTTGCACCAGAGCTTGGCAGAACCCTACCATTAACAGATGATATTCCGGTCTCGAGTCCCTACCACCGCATTCCAGCGCATCAGATAAAGTAGGTGAAGGGCCACTTACAGGATCTTCTGGACCAAGGGGTCATCCGACATAGTTGTTCAAGTTACGGTGCTCCACCTGTTCTGGTGCGCAAGAAAAACGACGATATGCGCATGTGTCTCGACTACAGACGTTTGAACAGCAAAACGGCACGTGATGTATACCCACTGCCGCGTATTGAAGAGTCGCTTGATTTGATGGCAGGAGCGAGATACTTTTCGACCATAGATCTCAAGTCGGCCTATAACCAGATTGAGATTGAGGAGGGCGACCGACATAAGACAGCCGTTATTACCCCATTTGGACTCTTCGAATACAACCGGTTGCTGTTTGGCTTGGCGAATGCACCGGCAACGTTTCAGCGCCTTATGACCCATGTGTTCTAAGAGGATCTCATGGAAAGATTACTTGTGTACTTGGATGACATAATCATTTGTTCCAGCAACATCCCAGAGCACATAGAAAGATTAGAGTCAGCACTTCAAAACCTCCAGAAACATGGACTACGAGTTGAACTGGGAAAGTGTCACTTTTTTCAAAAAGAGGTTAAATTTTTGGGACACGTGATAACTGAAAATGGTGTCCTAACCGACCCGGAGAAAATTAAAGTTTTAACGGAATGGCCGACCAACAAGTACGATCATTTCTCGGCTTGAGTAATTTGCCTCTATAGCCTCGCCACTGTATGACTTGATAGGGAAATGTGGAGAATCCAAGGAAAAGAGGAGTGCCAAGTCAAAAGACTGTGATGTTACTTCTCTTTGGAATAGCGCATGTGAGGAAGCCTTCCAGACCTTGAAAGATAGATTGATTACATCTCCTACCTTGACTTACCCAGATTTCACCAAGCCTTTTGTTTTGGAGGTGGATGCCAGTAACTATGGACTCGGAGCCATTTTGAGTCAGATGCAAGATGGGCAGCTACGAGTGGTAGCATATGCTTCCAGGGGACTGAGACACCCTGAACGTCGTGCTGGGTATTCCAGTGAGAAGATCGAGCTACTCGCCGTGAAGTGGGCTGATTGTGACAAGTTCAGGCCATACCTGATAGGGGTCCCCTTAGTCATATTTACCGACAATAACCCCTTGACTTACATCATGACGAAAGCCAAGATTCCAGCACTTGAGCAGAGGTGGGTCAACGAGTTGTCCAGTTTTCGGTTCACGATTCGATACAGGTGTGGATAGTCGAATGCTGACGCCGATCTCCTTTTCAGGTTTCCAGGAAATTTGCCTGAGGTAGCTGATTATGATGAACTTACTGAATGTATAGAAGCAGTTGAAGCACACATCTCTCCTATCCTGGGAAGTAGTGCTCTGCCACTGGGGATACAAGAGGCAGCTTTGTAGAATCTCTGTTTACGCCTTGATACGGATAGTATACTGCCAGGTGTGGGAACTAATGAACAAGCTATAGGTCTCCCCACAGTGAGTGCAGCTGGCATGAGTAAGTACCAGTTTGAAGACCCTGTGATCAGCCGCTTAATACATTATCGATCCATAGGACGTCATTCAACAAGAGACGAACGGAGTAAAGAGTCTAAACCGGTACAGATTTTGCTCAAACAGTGGGACCGCATAAATGTGAAGAATGGTGTTCTTTTCCGTCGCATGACTGGCAAAGATGGGAAGCCAAAGCTGTGTGTACTGCTACCTGTGTGTCTGAAGAATCAGATCCTGCATGACCTCCGTGACGCCGCAGGCCACCAGGCTGCTGAGCGGACAGAAGCGCTAATACGGGAACGATGCTGGTTTCCGGAAATATCCAGACAAGTACAGACTTACCTTGGAAGTTGTGAGCGCTGCGTGCAGGCAAAAGGGCCATATCGACCAGTACGCTCCAAGTTGGGCCGACTGATAGCGACTCGTCCACTGGAGGTAATATCTGTACATTTCACGGTGATGGATAAAGCAAGTAACGGATTGGAGAATGTCTTGGTCATAACAGACTGGTTCACTAAGTTCACTGTTGCTGTTGCGACACGAGACCAGAAGGCCCCCAATGTGGCGAAAGTTTTAGTGCGAGATTGGTTTACCAGATATGGGGTGCCACAACGCCTCCACAGCGATCAAGGAAGAAATTTCGAGTCCAGTATCGTCTAAGAGCTGTGGAGGTTGCATGGTATCCGGAAGAGCCGCCCCACCCCTTACCATCCTGAAGGTAATGGAGTAACAGAACGTTACAACCGAACACCTGCTATGCACCTTGCCCCCTGAACAGAAGAGGCGTTGGCCAGACTTTCTTCAAGAGCTTTGTTTCTGCTACAATGCCACACCTCACGCGAGTACAGTTTACTCGCCGTTTTATTTGCTTTTCGGACGGAATGTCACACTTCCTGTTGACCAGCACCTCGGATTAGGGCAGGAAGACATTGGTGATGATGACCAAGCGGACGATATCTATAGCGAGTGGGTGACACAGCATCAGACACGTCTATGGCAGGCCAGGCAACTCGTGCAGAAACAGCTGGAGGCGAAACACAATCCAAGGAGAAAACGTCACGAGAAGTACGGGGTTGACACGCCAGTAAAAGTTGGAACTCAAGTTCATGTACGCCGACACCCCAACGGACGCTGTAAGACTGCTGATAAATTTGGTCCAACAGTATTCAACGTTGTTGACTTCCATGACGGTGTGTATACTGTGGAATTGACGGATGGCACGGGTGGACTCAAACGATTAGGCCGTGCAGAAATAACACCAGTGGCCTTGCCACGTGATCCCGTTGCACCCCATAAAACTGTGTCACAGGACTGTGAACCTACACTAGAAATCGAACCAACTAGGGTTCCGGACACTGATGACTCACACATGGAGTATCCCACCAGTATTATTCTACAGCATTCACCTCAAAGATTGTTGAACTGGCAGGGAATACCTGCTCTGGACACTGCCACTGACTCTAGTCCTGTTGTGGATGTTTGTCCGAGAAGGACGACTCGAGCCAATGCGGGGACACACTCTAACCCCTATCGGCTCCCGAGGTCGGTATTGAACACTGAGTAACGTACATCTACCTTAGTGAAGTAGTTCAGAACTAGTCACACTGTGCGTCGAGTTGAATTGTAAATATTTCATGTATGTTATTTGGAGAATGCGTTCTCTTGTAATCATGAGGACATGATACATTTTGGAGAGGGTGCGTGTGACGGGCCGTCACTGTCTATTGATCTGTATTTGCAAGGTATGATTTGCCTCCCTTGACGTGAGAACTCTTGTGCAGTCAACGTATATAGAACGTATTGTCGTGTCGAGACAGACGACTGTGCAGGCTTGTAAATCATTAATTTGTCAGCGATATAGCCTTTAGATTACTAGATATCCAAACAACATTTTTAATAAGATATTGGTGTAACTGCCTAGCATGACATTTAACCGAATATGAACAAAATATGTCTGTAAAACGCCAATGTCTGACGTGCTTGTAAAACCACGTGGTGGCGTTGTTGTTGTCTTCAGTGGAATCCTCTTGCGTCATGCAAGGATACTGTTAATATTTATGGAAAGTTGCTTATGTTATGATTAATCCTATTACAGATAAACTGTGCCGTTCTAACGGGAACAGGAGCCTGCTGTTATGGTTTCCTGGTTGTACATCGCTTGGCGCACCTGATTTGAGGTACATGCGTGTGTATTATGTACTGATTGTTTCCCGCCAGATTATGATGTGTTGATATTTGCATTGTGAATAGATTTAAGACTACCGTGCTTTGATATAATGAATGATAGAATTAATAGAGTCGGTCTAACAGTGATATGATTATCTAGGAGACTTGTACGCCGTCTCGTGTGGTGCCAAAATCAGTCAAATTGACAACGGGTTTTGCGAAATATGTTGTTCTTTGGTGCCTAATATTCCTCAATTCATTTCTTTAAACGTACTTATTGTGGGAAATTCGATTATGTTGTAAAATTTCTCATGTAATTCGATTTTGAAATTAATTGACTAAAATTCACTATTAGTAGTATAGGAAGGGCAAATTCCGTACTATTGACTATCTAAACAAAGGGATTATCGGTTTTCAAGACAAATTAACTTACCAGAAATTTGATAGATTAATTTGAGATTAATATTTTTTTTATAAATTCTTTGCTTAATTATTACTTGTAGTTAATTGTTCCCTTTAAATTTCTCGTTCATTCTGCATATAAAATAGTTGCTAATATGGTTCACAGGTTTGAAAATTCACCTGCTGTATGTATTTTCTTACATTATATGTATGAGCATTGAGAGGTTAGTAAGGCTAATTTACAAAGACATTCTCTAGGTGTGTTTAAGTTACACTAGAGTTTGGGGTACTGTGCATGTCCATGGCCAAGGTATACTGTGATATCTGATCAGAGATTACACTGCATGACCATAATAGTCTGTTTTGGTAATTTAATATCATAATACTGTTGCTGACCAAGATATTGACTATACCCGGGCATGTAACAGGGAAGGTAGAGATAAAACATAACACGGTGGTATATCAGTTGCTAACAGACATCTTTTATTGTACTTTCAGGGCAAGATTATCTCCCCTGGTTACTGTTACTGTTAAAGTTACATAGTTCGCATACCATCTGACACTACACCATCACTGACATTGTTATCATACGGTTGCGGTCATTGTTGATGTTAAAGACTGAACTTTGTAACCCCTCTTCCCAGCATCATCGAATAGGGGACTTTGTGTTTGATATAGTTGCGTTACGGGAAAACCCCACGTTTCACATATTTGATCACGAAATTCTTTGTCATTTCATTACATTTTTGCTTTTGGTTTTGAAAAAAATTTCCCCCCCAAAAAAAGAAAAACATTTTTTGTCATTTCATGTCTCATGGCGAAAATATTTAAAAATGTCAAAGATACTGATGATCCTTAAAAGTTACAAATACGGTAACAATAATATATAATTGTGGCACCAATATTCAACAGGTCAGGAGAAGATAGATAGATCATAGCTTAATTTTTTCATATGTTTATTTATTATGACACTCTGACTGAAATTCCAGAAACGAAGTCAAAGACAGATCTCGCACTGGAGTTGAGCAGTCCCGTATGGCGAGGCCATGCTTCGCCTCGAGACTGCCTGCATGGTGTCGACGAAAACAAAGACCATCTCCAGTGGCGAGCTCGCCACAGGACCTCGCCACTCAGGGCGGAGTAAATGTGGGTTGACATTGGATCTTTGACCTTGTGTTGATCTTTGACGAATGGTTGATATGATACGTGATAAGCGTGTTTGGATGCAAAAACTAAGATTTTCCCTGAAAAAAATAAAATGCGGAAACACGGGCTTCACACCCAAACACGTGGAACACCCCCTCCCCAGTCAATCGGATCTAGTTGGGCCAATACTGATTCTAAAGGTTTAAGCAGGCTCTCGACTTGAAGCGCTCGTCGAGGTTGGTCACGAGGTAGAGGCCAAACCAGGATTTTTCTGAGAGAGAGAGAAAAAAAAAAATAATAACAAAAAAATAAAAATAAAGGCAGAAGACGAACCCCCCCCCCCCCCCCCCCATATAATGAGTCTATGTGAGCCCTATGTGGTCTACATATGGGTCGTAGTTTTGACCTGAAAAACATCACGGTGCACATGCCCAATTAAAGAGTAGTAGCGAAAGCGAAAGCATTTTTGAGTTATGCAGTAGCGTGTTTGAGCGATTGAGGGACCATCCTTGCAGGCTATCATATTGAAGTATATGAGTTTTACAGTTAATACTGATGGCTATGACCCGATATGCGAGTATGTAGGTCCCAATGTAATTCTTTCCTGAGTTAGGAATGGGTGATGTATATTAGAGTGCGGGGTGAAATCGTTGGTCCTCTCGGTTGGAATAAACCACTGTTTCAGAACCCGGACCATGCGATGACACTATTATTATAAACAAAAAACACATATACCTTTTGCGGATTGAAATATATGGAAGAAAGATGGGTATACGTAGATACACTTGGCAATCCTTTAATATTTTAAGGTATCACATTCTACATACTCATTCCGATCGATTTCAGATAAACACTTCACGGTAATCCACCTTGGCCAACCGATGCGGATATATATGATTATGAATGATGAATGATTGATATCTTCATCAATCAGTAGGCCTACATACAGTCAGAAATATGATTAATGCCATCGTCAGTCAGTGTCTGGAGAGACATTGGGAAATCACGAGCATCCCTTAGTGTTTAACGCGTGCTATTAATTAGGAATTAGCTGGACTTATGTCACCTTGTTAAGGTGGTTAGTTACGGCATGCAATGACCAGAACTCTTTAGACGTAGGCCTACCATGTACCGTGATTCAGCTTCAACATGTGGGTACTGGATTGACCTACAATTAGGGAAATCTACACTCGAATATACCTCATATTTAGACCCACAATCTAATATTGATTTGCAGGATAAAATTCAGTTAATTAAATTTGTTTACATAAACATGTTGATTAACTAATGTATCTGGTATATATTATATTATATTATGAAATCCAAATTGCGTCAATTCACTATAATCTCGGATGTGATATATTCGCAGATCATCAACCTATGCATACTCAAATCGATATTACAAACCTAATTTGTATGGCGTCTTTTCCTATTGGAAGAAATCATGAGTATTAACGGTGTGACGTCACTCCCGTTTCAGGTTAGATGATAGAGGGTGATTCAATGACATGATACTGTGTTATGTTGCAGGGATACTAAGGGGTGATCATAGTAGTGTAAAAAGGGCACCTCAGCTCACATTGTCATGATCAGGTTCAGGTTCGGAAATGACCTCACTCACCGGAAGTGACATCATCACCGAAAATGACGTAGTCAGCGAAAGTGAGGTCATCACCGGAAGTGGCGTCATCGCCGGAAGTCACGCAATCAGTTCTCCGCCAGGTTTGGACCCTATTTGTAATATCATTCGGTTGACTGGTCGATTTGCCTCAAATCAGTACATGCTATTTTGCCAGTTAGGCTGGGCCGTACCTCACTGTATAGATGGAAGTACGGAAGTGTGGCTATGGTGAAATGAACCTTTTTCAGCTCAGCTCACACAGTGAGAACATGAGTTTGAAAACGGCCTGGTCGACCCCCTATTTTCGGTATTAATGTTTGTTGATCTTTGGACAGGGCACAGTGTCAATGAGTTTTATGACAATCTGTGTTGGCGAGACGAATATGGCCTATTTTGGAACAATTTTAGATTTCCGAGAAACTCGAAGTCAGTTCAACAGGGGTTGTGGGGACCGCAATTTTCGTCAGCAAGGCTTACATCTGTATAGATTTCTTGGCAAGAGCCGACTCTTTCAAAACATATAAAATTCTATGGGGGTTCTCTTAAAACACGACTATTGTTGTCATATACTCAAATAGTCTACTCTTGAACTTCAGATGCCTAGGCAGTACTGTAGACTGCTACTATAATCACAGGAAGTCGCCATATTTGATCGCGGGGCAGTTGGCAACTATTTGCAGCAATATTGTCACAATATTGCCGCAAACTAATTTTAATACGAAATGCGACCTTGATTGTGGTAATATTGCGGCAATATTATCGCAATATTGCCAGAAAGAAACCTTCCGGCAACTCTGTGGGATATCCAGGGGACCATGTTGCGGCAATATTACCGCAATATTGTCAGAAAGAAAACTTCCGGCAACACTGTGGACCTTGTTGCGGCAATGTTACCGCAATATTATCAGAATAAAAACTTGTGGGAATATTGCAGTTGTATATTTGCAGCACGTTCACGTATTATTGACATGCAAATGGGGCTGCCTAGCTCGAACTCGTGCATCGCGATAAGCATGGAGCTTGCTGCATGCCTATCGCAGTAAGTAGGCCAAGATCCCAATGCAGGCTTATCACAGGCCAAGATCCCAATGCAAAAGCATTAGTTGATGACAACTGATTTACTTCGCAGAATATATCTGAAATGCTGGCTACCCATTTGCAGGATGCACTAGATCTATTAGAGACAAACAATAGTCATTCTGTAAATTAGATAATAGTATGTAGTGAGTAATTGTTAGGAATATATGAATCAGTGTATGTTAGCCCCCATTCTAGTTTAATTTATTGATGCCAAATGGTCAAGATAATTGTTATTTAAAAATATTTGTGTTCAAATACTGGGAATCAGTCAAATCGATACAGCTTGAGAATATTGCCGCAGTATCGCCATAAATTGTCACCGCAAGAAAGGGTTGAGGCA
This sequence comes from Hanleya hanleyi, assembly GCA_036873755.1. Taxonomy (NCBI): domain Eukaryota; kingdom Metazoa; phylum Mollusca; class Polyplacophora; order Lepidopleurida; family Hanleyidae; genus Hanleya; species Hanleya hanleyi. Next base: position 34,460 of record JAVTVY010024887.1, on the reverse strand, counting down.
ATATTGTTGCCAGAAAAAGAGTTGTGGCAATATTCCAAAGATTGAATTGTTGTCGCAATGTCACCATAACGTGTTGCCGCTAGCGGTGACAATATCAAACCCTGTTTATCCCAGTTCTGGCAACAAAATTATGTTGCAGCAATATTGCCGTAATATTGCCGCAGTATTACCATAATATTGCCGCAATATTACCGTAACATTTTCAATTTGATAAGGAGAGAACTTAATGATTCATACACAATGACCATTCTATATAACAATAGCTATAGCAGTGCGGTCCTTCACTATAAAACTATAGGAATATGTTTATAAATATGAAGAATTTTTTTTAAAAGCCTTATATAATATAATACATGTTTTATTGAACAACCAGTAACATTACAACACTTCAACACTTCATTGTAGTATACATAACATTACATATATATTTTTTCTCTCTCATACATAATGTATAAGTAGCATAGTCTACTGATTTAAAGTGGGGGGTTTCCCCCCGGGCCCGCCCGCACGCCTGCGCGGGTTATCCGGCCGCATGCGGGATCATCGGAAGTGCGCGGGTTATCCGGCCGCATGCGGGATCATCGGAAGTGCGCGGGATCATCGGAAGTGCGCGCATGAAAAAAAATGTCACTTCCGAGCTCTGAGCTCCAAGAGCTCCAAGAGCTCCGGAGCTCTGAGCTCCAAGAGCTCCAGGAGCTCCAAGAGCTCCGGAGTTCCGAGCTCCAAGAGCTCCGCCCCACGGCAGCTAAAGAGCTCCGGAGCTCCGAGCTCCAAGAGCTCCGCCCCACGGCAGCTAAAGAGCTCCGGAGCTCTGGAGCTCCAAGAGCTCCGTCCCACGGGAGCTACCACCACCACCGGGCGTTGACATCCCCGAGCTCAGAGCTCTTGCATATAAACACGACATGCATCTGTGAAAGCTTCATTATACGCCTGGTGTCCATGGAGTAGAGAGCCATGGTTTACGCATGTCACTTGTGTTCGAAGTCATTTTCCACGCCATTTAATCTACGTAGACATTTGCTTTCCATACATAATAATCGTATACAGCGAAGCCATCACACGACACGGAGTTCCGATAACTCGCAAATTCAAAGTACGCGCGAAGAACGATCAACACCTACGTCACACACGAGAGTAGTAGAGCATCCCTATACGATGACGGTGAGCGGCCCTACGGCATGTGGAAAGACTTCCTGGGTGATGAAGTTCTTAGAGAAAGGGCCCATCCATTATGCACGCGTTGTATGGTGTTATAGCCAGTGGCAGCCCGCCTACGAAACTACAAGGTTACAGAATGTGAGTTTCGTCCCAGGAATTCCTCACGACATAGACGAACCGTATTACTGTGACCCCGAGCAAACCAACGTGGTAGTGCTAGATGATCTGATGAGTGCGGCCAAGGACAATTCGAAAATCGCCGACCTATTCACCATCATCGAAATATGTCCGTCATCTATTTGACTCAGAATCTCTTTCCTCAAGGGAAGGCGTCCAGAGATATTGCCTTGAACTGCCAATACTTTGTGTTGTTCTCCAATCCCATCGACAGAGCACAAATCCGTGTGTTTTTGGTAGTCGAATTTATCCTCAGAACATCGACCATTTCATGCAGGCGTTTCAAGGAGCGACAAGTCGTCCGTACGGCTACCTGTTCGTAGATTTAAAAGCCCATACCCTCGAAGATCGTCGGCTGACTACCCACCTGTTACCCGGCGAGGCATCACCACAGCCCCTACACCATCCGCCGAGTCCACATCTGCCAGAGCAGCAGCAGCAACCCACCGCCGTTCATCGGGTCCCCTTCATACCATTAGTTCCGGAATATCACCCAACCGTGAAGGACCAACCCAAAGCCGTACAAGGGAATGAACATAATGTGAACTCGAGGCTATGGAAGGATTTGTTCAAAGAAAGTATGGACGCCGAGATGGGTAAGATGTTGGAGGCCACAGGAAACAAGTTTCAGCACAAAGGGTATTCGAAAGAGGAAGCCACAATGTTAGCCCATAACAGATTGGCACCCAGACTACGACGGGTTTTACGTCAGCAGTATGCCGACTTGCTGACCCATATAAAAATCCCGGTCCATATGGAAATCGAAAGAACAGCGTCGATGTTGAAAACCTCTGGCATGAACTGGAAAGCGGCATATGTCAGAGCAATAGCACAAAAGAAACATTTGTTCGAACGCATCATTAAGATCAAAAGCGTCTCACTATAAATAGACCACACGGCACCCGTCCCCTCATTTCACCATGAGCACTGCAGAGTCCAACTTGTTTGAACCCGACAACGACGATATTCTAGCCGAAGCGTTACGTCAAGCCAATGGCGATGCTATTATTGATGCAGCGCAAGGTGGGATCAACGACCAACGTATGCGTTCTCATAGATGACATCCAATGGGTGACACGTATATGTCTTCTGCCGCATAAGAAACAGATAGTACCCAATGAGAATACCAACACAACTACCCGTGCCCAGAATCTGCTGACCCTGCATCAGGCATTTCAAACGTTTATGGAGACCCAGCTGGAGACGGGAAATTATCTTCTTCAATCTCCAACATCAACGTTCAGTGATGATCGACAATGCATAACGCGTTGAGATAGGTATGGAGACGGGCGTTGAAACGGGCGTTAAGGCGTTGAGACGGGTGTTGACGGGCTTCACTGCATTCCGATGAATTAGTGTCTAGAAAAATGAGAGCTTCTGAGCTAGTTCACCAGGGCGTTGAAGCATTAAGCTAGGCGTTGACTGGTGTTACTGTCTATAAAAGCAAGTGTATTCCCAAAACACGCACAGTCGACGTTCCATTCAGCAGACACTACAACAATGTTCACGTGTACGACTTGCTCTAAGCCCTTTCATCGCCTGGACAGTTTACGTCGTCACACACGTGCGCGCCATGAAGTACCCACGCACACATGTGCAGAGTGTGATATAGTCTTTAAGCATCCCAGTCAATTGAGTCACCATAGTGTCATACACGGATCACGCTCGCCACTCTCCAGATCGAATATTTCAGTTCCCATGAGAATGCATCCTCGAATGGAAGAACCCATGGAGGTCGATCCGCCGCCCCGAATTGAAGAGCCGATGGTGACTCATCCCAGTGTCCAGGAGCCCTTCCATCTCCCTTCCCTACATCCTCGAATGGAAGAACCCATGGAGGTCGATCCGCCGTCCCGAATTGAAGAGCCGATGGTGATTCATCCCAGTGTCGAGGAGGCCTTCTATCTCCTTTCCCTGCATTCTCGAGGGCGTTGAAGCGTTAAGCTAAGCGTTGGCGGGCGTTACTGTCTATAAAAGCAAGTGTATTCTCAAAAACACGCACAGTCGACGTTCAACCGTCAACATGGCTTATACTTGCTTTGAGTGCGAACGCACGTTCACCAGATGATATGATGCGACACCAGAAGACTTTCCATCCAGACTCCGAGGAGCCGACTGAGGAAGCGGATGAGAGTGTATCGACTGATTCCGAAACCGAGATTGCTGACAGTCTATCTACTGATACGGAGATCTTGACCTCAGATAGTCAGCCTACATCCCAGGAAAGTGAGACAGAACCTACCTTCTGGGATCGTATTGTGGATGAAGCTATTCGTAGTTATGTTGCGGTAATCGAAGACGACAGACAGGATAACTTACAGCAGGCGTACACCGAAATGCAGCCCTGCATCAGGAAAACAGTCATGGCCATCTATAAACGATATAGCCTGGTGCCCCTTGAAATGAAGCCGACCCCACGCACAGATCCATCATGAAGACCAAGCGTCACTTAGAAGAGGATATGGGGTTACCACCCACCGAGGCCCTAGAAAAGGCGATCAGAATGCGCAAACAACTGTTTCAGGACATCCTGCCCGAACAATATCCAGGCCTGCCCGACGAGGACTAGAACAAAAGGAATGTACTTTCTGAAACGGCGACTTCTGAATACAGCCGAGAATACATCTAACGGGTCAGAACGAATATGACAGCGCCAAAGGACGGCCTCTGATTGGACAAGAGTCTTCTTGAATTGTAAACATACCCAACGCGGCTCCCCAGCGTGGGTATGTTATGATGGAGGGGAAAATAAAATGATTGATCTCTCATCCTTCTTGTTGTTGTTGTTCTCTCGTCTGTCTATATCATGACATGATTGGTAGATAGGACGGTCACCTCCCTCTTCTCCTCTTCCCCTCTAACTATAAATACGGAAACACGCATGTTAGATGTACATTCTCACAACCTGTATCAGACCCGATCAAATGGAGAAGCCAGCCAATTCCAAGGCAGATGAACAATCGTTGAAGAGGTGCCGATTCCCGCTCGACTCCCCAAAAGATACCCACCCATAACTATGGAAATGATAGATGATTTCTTCAGTGTGGGTTACAGCTCAACCAGGGGAGAGCCCGGAGATGTCCGCTACCATCGCCAGCGATGCCTGACCTGCCTTGAAGGTGTACCCTTGGCCGGGTGTAATCTTTGCACGAGGAGAGAGGAGATTTTCCAGTGGGCGAAGTAAGAGCTTGCCACCAAAGGCCATTTTTCCTTGTATGGGAAAAATATGGCCGCAATTATCTCGAAAGAGAGACTTCTAGCATATGTACAGAAGGATGAATGAATGATATTAGGTCACACCGAGCAAAGATGGAACTTTCTGAAATGACTTCTGATTCAACAGCCGAGAATACATCTAACGGGAAAGAACGAATATGACAGATGCAAATGGTGGCCTCCGATTGGACAAGAGACTTCTTGAATTGTAAACATACCCAACGCGGCTCCCCAGCATGGGTATGTTTTGATAGAGGGGAGAATAAAATGATTGATCTCTCATCCTTGTTGTTGCTGTTGTTCTCTCATCCTTGTTGTTCTCTCTCCGGTCTATATCATGGCGTAGGCGTTATGCTAGGGCGTAACGACAGTCATTGACGGGCGCCACTGCATTTCCGATGAATTAGTGTCTAGAAAAATCAGAGCTTTTGGGCTAATTCACCAGGGCGTTGAAGCGTTGAGCTTGGCGTTGGACGATATATTATCAGGATACTGTAATCATAGTACATGTACAGAGAATCTGTACATGATAGTACAGGGTGAGTGAGTGAATAGAATTTAACGTCGCATTCCGCAATATTTCAGGTTTATAGCGACATGGCCAGAGTGTAAATACATGTACAAGCAACATGGATAGATTACATGTACAGGCACATAGTAGGCGTTGGATGATATATTATCAGGATACTGTGTTCATAGTACATGTACAGAGTACATGGACAGATTACATGTACAGGCACATAGTATTATCTGACAGATATGGTACAATACAGGACAAATATGGTAAACACAGGACAAATATGATGTAACACAGGCACAGGACAGATATGGTACAATACAAGACAAATATTGTAAACACAGGACAAATATGGTGTAACACAGGACAAATATTGTAAACACAGGACAGATATGGTATAACACAGCACAGATATGGTATATAACGAATGGAACATGTACATTGACAGATTACATGTACAGGCTAAAGAATTATGAATTATTGAAATATACATGTACCAACTTTATTAACGGTTCAATTCTAAATTCTAATTCCACGTTGATTATTCGCAGAGTTTTGATTCCACAGACTACGTGGAAGCGTTATGGGACATGTTGGTGGAATTTCGTCAATGCATTTACAGTGCCATGAAAATATTAGACCCAGAAGTAAATATGAATTTTGCATGTAAATATTATGTTTGCATTGAATTTTCATATAATTTGGGCTTTACAGACTAAGGGATAAGTTTGCCATCTACATTATATATCAGTGGAAGTTTGTGGATACTTTTCCAGGCCCAGGCATGCAGAAAAAAAATTGAATTTGAAGAAAAAATAAATAAAAAAATTAAATTAATTTTACATAACACAGGAATTTGTATGTGGACCACGCCCCCCTTTGGTTTTGTTGATTTGACGACTCATAGGCTATAGTTCGATGGGCCGATACTGATCTGTGTTAGAAGACATGTCATAGAAGATGTTCGCATACACAATGGAGTAATGTGTCTTGGAAACAAGAGAAATGACTCGAAGTACAAACTCGTAAACGGACAACAACAACAACGCACATATGTTATCTATAGATGGATTTGTTCGTGTTTTGATGACGGATCGAGACTTCTGTCATACGGCATGTCAGAGAACATTTTTAGCATTAATGTGAAGGGAGAGGCAGAGTAATGAGTAATGAAAGTTTGTTCACATTTCATGAACTGACCAGAAATTCTCACGTCACTGCGTGCGTGGTTACTGAACACCGTTGCATTTTGCCTCACACAATTTTCGTTCGCCAGGAACAAAGAAGGCGTTTAGATAATATTTGAGAACATGAATTTGTTTGTCATAGAATGATAGCTTACTTTCATTCGGGCTACGTTCTTTGAATTTCACGCAGAAATTAGCGGTTTTTACCAAGTCACTCCTTCCCGACATTATTCTCCCTTGTTGTTATGGTGATGACGTCATAATACCGGGAACTCCCTTTTAGCAAAAATAGTTGATTGTTTACGTAGTGCTGGGTCGTATATTATCGTTGGGTTGGCCTGTGTTTAGCATGTTTTTATCGTGGGATTAGCGCAATAAATAGAAAAAAAATCAAATACAACTGTAACCGAATATAACACACTATAAACCAGACCGAAATTTGGCTGAGTGGATAGCACGCCGAGCTCCTGATCGATAGGTCCCGGGTTCAACCCCCACCCCCGCCGGATTTTTTTTTTTTTTTTTAATATTATTGCTTTTCCTTATTATTATTTTATTTTTTGAAAGAAAAAGGTATTAATTTTTACCAGTATCTATTTTTACATTCATATATATTAATATAATAATATATATATGTGATTTTTAATATATCTAAAATATGACACGTAGAACCAATATAATATTTTGATGTAATATCACCTGCGTGCGGCCAGATGATCCCGCATGCGGTCGGATAACCCGCGCGGGCGTGCGGGCGGGCCCGGGGGAAAAACCCTCACTGGGAAACCCCGCTCCAAGGTCACGCGCGATCTGACGTCATGTGTGGAGTACTATCGTGATGACGTCATCAGGCTATGTGTACCTTCCGGATGTTGACAAGGTCCCGGATGTTGAAGGTCACTACATGCATTGCAGAACTGCACAGCCCAGAACAAGTCAGTACATGCAACCCAAGTCCCCGACGTCAGGAACCCGGATGTAGGTCAAAGTTCACTACATGCATTGCAGAGCTGCACAGCCCAGAACAAGTCAGTACATGCCTCGATCACGTGATAGCCACGTGACAACCCCCAGCCCAGATACAGGTCAGAAAATGCCTTGATCACGTGATGGCCACGTGACCACCCCCCCTCCCCTTAAATTTTACCCGGGGGAACAATTAAGTAGGTCAAACTGACTCAATATCACCTTCCTAGAGCTGGTGGCGCCCCCTGTCAGAACTCCGAAGGGAATCAAGAGTTCCCTCCCTGGAAAATATGACTTTAAATCAGTAGACTATACTACTTGTATACATACACAATTCTTTTGAATAATCATAGCTTACGGTTATTTATTCCTAGCATTTTTTTAATAAGTCATATCTCTGTATGATTTCTCATTTGATATTGGATGCTTAGTTATTGTATCCTCATAGGTAGGCCTAATATTGTATGCAGTCTGAAGCTGACTGGATGGCTTTAATATTTCGCTATAATATAATCACATTTAATCTTATGACAACTGATCGCGTGATCATTACGCTTTTGACGTAGTCTGTTTTTCATTGTTGGGCTATAGTCATTCTTTTCAATTTCACCCGAATCATCTTCACCATAACCTCATCTTACATACTGCTGTTTTCTTTTATCGATATTTTCACCTTTATAGAATCGGTAAACATCTCTCTCCAGACATTTTATTTAAAACTCAGGTTGATATATCTTTCTAGGATGAATTGCTTTCTTCATAATCACTCTCATCTTCAGAAGAGTATATTTTCATTTACATGGGTTCCGCTCAATTTCATTCTTATTCTTAATCTAGTGCCGACTCTGTCACTCGTATATGTGACGTTATCAAATCTAGGCATTTATACTCATTGCCGATTATGTCTCGTTTAGCATATTCCTCATAGTACACGACTGCCCTGCAATGTCTATCGGTATAGAATGAGGAGTGAGCTCATTGAGCTCTCTCGTTATGTTTAATTATCACGTGATAAAATATGGCCGACTATTCTTTACAAATATTCACTTGACCACACATGACTGGCAAGTCTTTGCAATTATTGTAATGTGATAAAACATGACGTTAGCATACTTGATTCTGATTGGTCTAATCCTTGAACCTACACTAGTTGTACTCCTGAACCTGCATCCTACACCCTGAACACGATTCTCCTCAATGTAACTTCAGTAAATACACCATTTCCGGTGATACCTTCTTGTGATTAAGCTATTTTCGGTGATGAAACAACTTTCGGCACTTCCGAACCTGATACTAACCCGATGACTTACCATAGGAGAAGAGGGCCCCCTTTTTCCACTACTGATAATGCACATCACATCGAGCTCTCCTCCTCCTCCTTCTCTAGTGCGCATGCGTATGCATATAATGCCACCGAATCTCGTACAGTGCACATGTGCGAGAATACATGAGAACACAGGGGCCCTTTACCGTTGTTAATTGTTTAATTAGGTGTATTTGGGGGGTCGAGTCGACGGAGTAAGTAAAAGATACTCCTTCGACGCCCCCGCCACCCACCCATAAACCTAATTATCCAATTAACAACGATAACCGACCTCTGTATCTTCGTTCAGCGCAGCAAGTCAGTGAATCAGCCAGCTTGCTGCATCATCACATCTAATCAGCCATTTCATATGTTCACCATATTACATGATCACCTCAATAGGTCAGTCAGTCAGCCAACTTACAAGACCCGTCTCATCGGTGAGTATGGTTTAGGCAGGGTTGTTACTGGTTTTACTCTGTTTACACCCACTGCGTCTCTACGACCTGGGTTTTTCCTTCTATTGAGTATTGTGTACCACATTTACAATCAAGTTTTTGATTTTAATCCACGAGTACCCTCAGCGTCTTCGACCCGGGTTCTCTTTGGGTGAGTTTTAGTGTGCTGTAAGCCTATACAGTCAGCCAGCTAACGGCATCATCACAGCTAATCACATGTCCTCCTTATTACATGATCACCTCAACAGGTCAGCCTGTTAGTAGTAGGGATTACTGAAATGGGGGTCCCTTTCACCCGGATGTAACTATGACGTCACTTCCGGTTTGGGTGAATGAGACGTGACCTTTGTACATGTCTAGACTTGTCTGTGTTTGTTGATGTACTGGGGTTTTTCCCCACAATGGCGGCTAATGGCGGCTAATCCGCCATGTTGGAAAATGGCGGTTGACCTTTGTACATGTCTAGACTTGTCTGTGTTTGTTGATGTACTGGGGTTTTTCCCCACAATGGCGGCTAATGGCGGCTAATGGCTGACGGTGCTAGTGGGAAAATGGCGGCTAATGGCGGCTAATGGCGGAAAGACCTGACAGAGGAGATTTTTAGTGGTTTGGTGTATTCATTGCACTACCCTACGGAGCTGGAGAAAAAGTAGTCCCTAGACTGGAAATACGCTGCATGGTCCGATTGGGTCGAGTGAGGTATCAAAGTGAAGCATTCGTGAAGGGGCATCTAATGGGCTGGGTGTGGGGTTGAAATATCGGCATTCTGCGCATGCGCGGTGGCCAAAGGATATGAAAATAGACGTTTTGGAGCTAGGGGAGCCCCTAATGGTCCAATGGGGTCGAGTGAGGTATCAAAGTGAAGCATTCGTGAAGGGCCATCTAATGGGTTGGGTGTGGGGTTGAAATATCGGCATTCTGCGCATGCGCGGTGGCCAAAGGATATGGAAATAGACGTTTTGGGATCTAGGGGAGTCCCTAATGGGCCGATGGAGTTGTATGAGGTATCCATATGAAGCCTAGGTGAAGGGGCATCCAGTCATGGGTGGGTGCATGTAAAATTTTTCCTGAAAAAACCAAAAACGGAACACGGACTTTATCGAAAAATCCGGGAAAATGCCTATATGGGGTATGGGGGGTATATAGGTCGCCGGGCTTAACGGGGCTTGCCTATCAATAGAGTTATCTCCCCCTAGTTCCAGGGTGGGTGTATGTAAAATTTTTCCTGAAAAAATACGGAACACTGACTTTATCCTAAATTACGGCAAAATGCCTATATGGAGTATGGGGGGTATAGGACCATCCTGGGAAACCTACTTCTAGACATTTGCGGTATGGTTGTTTGGATTTGTTTTCTTAGTCTCGTCAAGACAAACATGATAGGAAGTGTCGCGGAGCGAATCGTTGAAATTTTTGAAAAAAGTTCAGGGAGACCCATATAGTCCCATACTGGGGGTATAGGACCAATGTTTGTCCCACTGGGAAACCTACTTCTATACATTTGCGGTGTGGTTGTTTGGATTTGTTTTCTTAGTCTCGTCAAGACAAACATGATAGGAAGTGTCCCGGCACGAAACGGTGAAATTTTTGAAAAAAGTTCAGGGAGACCCATATAGACCCATATAGACCCATATAGTCCCATACTGGGGGTATAGGACCAATGTTTGTCCCACTGGGAAACCTACTTCTATACATTCGCGGTATGGTTGTTTGGATTTGTTTTCTTAGTCTCGTCAAGACAAACATGATAGGAAGTGTCCCGGCACGAAACGGTGAAATTTTTGAAAAAGTACCATATAGCCCCATATAGACCCATATACGGGGTATAGGACCAATGTTTGCCCCACTGGGAAACCTACTTCTAGACATTTGCGGTATGGTTGTTTGGATTTGTTTTCTTAGTCTCGTCAAGACAAACATGATAGGAAGTGTCCCGGCACGAAACGGTGAAATTTTTGAAAAAAGTCACCGAGGCCTGGGTAGGCCCATAGGCCTATACTGCATGGCTATGGGTGTATAGGTCCATACGGGGTGGACGTGTTGGGAACTAGGTGGGCCACTAATGGTCCGATGGGGTCGAGTGAGGTATCAATGTGAAGCTCTCATGCAGGAGCACTTGACTACACTAATGGTTCGTACGTTGTCAATAGTCTGCGCATGCGCAGCCTGGCCGTAGTATAGAAAGCAGCAGGCATTTTTGGGTGTGTGTGTGTGGGTGTGTTTGGGTTAGAGATGGGCTATTCACGGTTCGAATGGGTCGTGTGAGGTATCCATGTGAAGCATTCGTGGAGGAGCATCTGATGGACTGGGTGTGGGGTAGAAATAGGGTAATTCTGCGCATGCGCGGTACCCAAAGGGTATGGACATAGACGTGTTGGGGTCTAGGTGGGCCCCTCATGGGCCTATTGTGTCGAGTGAGGTATCCATGTCAATCCTAGGTGGGGGAGCATCCACCTGGACTAACATTCACGTGGTTTGGTGGGTCTGCGCAAGTGTGTGTGTGTGACGTCACTTCCGGTTTTTTCAGAATGCTCAAACACTACCTCCAACTTTCCCGGCCCGGCCCGGCCCGCCCCGGCCGCAGCGCGCGCGCGCGCGCGGGAGTGATCTGATGCCGCAGCGCGCGCGCGCGTCATCACCGGCAGTGCGCGGGTCAAAAGGTCAAAGGTCACATCCAGGTCAAAAGGTCCAAGGTCTCCCTTTCGGCAAGGTTCGGAGGAGACAATGTTGCGGCTTCTTACATCCGGGTTTTTCCATATTTAAAAATACATAGAACTTATAGTAATAAACTTAATCTATACGTGTTGGACGAGTCTTCACTCACCGTCTTCCTTTACACGCACCTCAATGAAATGCCCGCTCCAAACCTAGACCAAAACACGTACTTGGGCTGTGGGCTGATTTCATTGGCTCTCTATTTTACTATAGTACTCTTGCATTCTAACATTGATGGGTTACATTTTGGCCCCATCCTACACCACTGATTTCAGTTTGACTGAATCTCCACATTGGGCATTTATGCATTATGAATAAAACACACAAGACAGGGTTTTTTGGTGAGATCTCATTTTTGTATTCAGTAACAACAACAACGTGAGAACAACCACGTGAAAACTGAAGCCCAGAACAAGGGGCTTGTACATTGAAAGAACTGAAGCCCAGAACAGGGGGCTTGTACATTGAAAGAACTGAAGCCCAGAACAGGGGGCTTGTAAACTTAAGCCCAGAACAGGGGCTTGTACATTGAAAGAACTTAAGCCCAGAACGGGGCTTGTACATTGAAATGATGGGCGGCCCAGTCATATACGAGTACATCTCGGTCCTCGGCCTTGGGGTACTCGTCAAACATCTGTACGATGGTAGATAAGGGTCTTCCCCGGCATCGATGGTACAGGTAAAACAAGCAATATTGTCCGCACACGCTACTGGTCAGGCTTTGCAACGTTTGACTGTTCCAACACCACGTCTCTGTGCCTTGATCCATGAAGTCTGTTAAATCGGGATGGAGGGGTGGCAGGCCGTACGGGTCAAAGTATTCGCCCTGCTGTTCTGTCAAGTACACGCCCACCCAATGTTCACCGGGCCGATCCATCGGGTCCGTGTTGAGAACGTAAGCAGCAGGATACATACGGTCTAATGGGAACACATCTCGGGCGAACACCCCTTGAAACACCATACGTGTCTCTGGGTCATTCTCCAGCACGGTGGTTATCTGGTCTGTATCCATGTTAGGTGGAGAAGTCACACAGGACGTTGCGCGCCTTGTCCACTTGAATGATGTTGTCAAACTCGGCGTAGCAGATCACATTGACGGTGCTCCGGAGGGCTCGTTGAAAGTGGATTTCCAACCGTAAATTGCCTTGCTTGGCCAGGGCCAGCTGATGGTCGTTCTCTAAGGTGGGGTCAAATCGAAACAGAACAACGTGTATCCGTTCCCGTAGTCCTCCCGACTGATGAAATTCCCTTCGTCCTGGTTGATTTGACCGGTGGCTGTAAACAGGCTCTGATAGGCTCGAATGAAATTCGCGCGCCCAAAGTTCGGTGTTAAGGCCGTGGCTGGCACCTGTTGTCCATCCACATGCAGGGCCACAAAATTGATGCCGAAATGTTTAAAGTCAAACGGATTCTCTGGGTAGGCTCCACTGAAACTGGTATTTTCCACACAGGCCAGGATCAATCGCTTGTGTAGTTCCCCCAGGAACAGGTTTTCTTTGTTGGCGCTCATATTTCCAGCAGACACAGAGAACACTTTGGTTTGTACACGTCGGATAGGGTACTGGGCTGGTTTTGTTTCCAAGGCTTTCATGTGTCCCAATTGAACGGCTGGATTCGGTTTCACTTTTCGGACATACAGGACTGCGTCTTCGATGACAATCTTATAGTCAGCTGCATGCCCGTCTACGTTAGTGGCCATCAAGGCGAAGGTCGGAGGCGCCCGTATCAGTCGGATTTTGATGGGGATCTTGTTCAAGAGGTATCGGTCTTGCATGAACATGTCTGCGTGCAGTCGACCCATGAGATCCACCGCGACGCCGTTCGCGGTCAAAGCCTTCCGTTTGCTATATCCCGTATTGTCGTTCTCTGCGCCCATGTGCTCGTCTTTGTCCTGGTAGAATAAAGCGACTGTCAGTTGAGATTTTTTAGCCTCTCGTCCATGCGACAACAGCGTCTCGATGTAGGCTCGATAGGGGTACGTGTTGGTCGAGTCACTGATGAGTTTGTCGCTGAGAAATATATCCACCTGTTGAAACATCGAGTGCAGCCAGAGATTCGTCGGGCCCACCGTTGCTTGGTCGGCGATTCTGGTGCCATCTCCATTGACGATCTTGGCTTTCACATACAAGTATGTATGGGCTAAATCCACATAGGCCGTATCCGCATTACTGATGGTGAACTCGATGGGCCCTGTTGCGTTGATGCTGGACAGCGGGAGATGCTCCACCCATAATCCTTGTTCGGCACTGGTCTGTGTGGGCGGGACGGTCCACAAATCAAATTCACTGTTGGTGGAGGGGCAGGACTCGGCGTGGATCAAGGACATGTTTTAAGAAAAGATATCCCGGGTCTTCGGTGTGCGTCGTCGCTGGGTGGGTCGTCGACTGGTGCGTGGTCTCGGTGGGGCAGGTCTTTTATTCCCTGCCGTGCGTTGTGCTTTGGCCACCAAGACGCCTCCCGCTTCTTTGGCCCCCCGTTTCAAGGCTTCTTTGGGTGCCGTACCCCCCAAGACATCACCGGCGACTTGCAGTCCACTGCGTACCGCTTGTTTGCCGATTGCTTTCACCCCACGCGTCACCAAGGGCAGGAACGTTTTCACGATGCTCCCGAGTATGTTCCCCAGTCCATGTCCACGTTGCATGCGTGCGCCACTGAAAACCGGAAAGCCACCCCCGGCCTGTTGGGCATAATAGTCCATATAGCTGCGTGCATCGCACTCGTAAGGCACCTTCATTATACAAAGTGGGGAGCACGTGCTTGTCGAAAATGAAGTGTCAGCACCACTGTGCCGCGTTCGAATGCCACCGGTCGTCCCGTGTCATCTCTTATATCCACCGTGATCGTGTTGATGTGGGTTTGTCGTACGGGCAGGTAGAGCATGTGGGTGAAACTGTGGGTGACTTGATCTCCATACAACTTTTTAATGGGCACCACCCGTAACAGAGGTGTGTTGATATCGCCCACGATGTGGTTGTCCACCACGTCCGAGTAGACGTAGAGTCCGTACATACCCGACTTCATATCCATCGGGATCTCGCCTTGGTGGGCGGTGGGACCAGCGAACGTCCGTACGAACGTCGACCAGCGAACGTCGAAACCCAGCATTTGCTGTAGGATAGGACTCAGTACGACACTCGCGTTGGGGGTGACGATAAGCTGAGCCTTGTCGTTGTGTGCGTTGTAATCGAAGTCCACGTGATTCTTGAAGGGATAGGCTTTGATTCTTGAAGGGATAGGCTTTGACAGCCCACCCATGAACTCCTTGGGAGTATCGTATTGGCCTTCCGGGAGGGTGAGTCGGGTGTCTTTTCCTTCGTCGGTCACCTCGTACCACACTTCATTGGCTCGCACGTTGTACCACGAGTAAGGGTATTGGATATCCACGAGGCCACATTCCCATCGTCCAGGTAAATGCAACGGTTGCGGTAACTGGGTAACGTACTTGGCCACGGTGTTGTGAGGAAACACATCCAGTGAGGTAAAACATGGCGACTGAGCTGTCCTGCTGCTGCTGTTGGTTTTAATAGGTGTTCCAGGCCTTGGGCGCTTGTGTCCGGCGTCGTGTTCGTCGCGTTGACCTGCTACGTGTCACGGCTCTGGAGATGTGGGGTGTCCTGATCAAGGGTGGTTTTTTAAAGGTTTGAAAAGAAGGTGCCCGTTGTGGTGGTGGAGTTTTGGGGGGTGACTCCGGTTCCCATTCGGATTCCCAAGAAGGTAGTGGGCCACTCGGCGATTGCTGGGTTCGCTGCATAAAGGCCCAGCGGAGGGGGTTCCCCACCAAATCCTGTGGTACATGCATGTCTTTCAAGCCTTGAGCGAAGACCTCCCATCCTCGAGGATCCGTGCATCAGGTCATTCACTAAATCCGTCATGTGGGTGCCGGGGACCACCTGATTCTGTACCAGTAGTTCGCCTTTATCATTCCAAGTCATGTTAGGATTCTGTTTCATCCGTTGTAATTGCTGAATGCGACGTTAACCCCTAATTCTCTCTCTCTCATCCGTTGTAATACCAGGCCAGCTTGTTTCTTGAACGATGCAGGTACACCCTTCAGGACTTCGTCTTCCACCCACTGTGGGGCTGTGGGGGCTACCCCTGGTAATGGCGGCTGTTGGAGCGGTGCTGAGGTCGGCGGTGTGTCACGTGGTGGTGGTGGTGGTGGTGGTGGTGGGGTAGAGAGGGTTTTTGTATTGGTCCATGAACGTCATGTACCGTTGAAGCGTCTCATTGTACCGTTGTACTTTCTCACTGTCGCTTAACCCCGGTCTCTGTAAGATCTGTTGCATCTCTCCATCGAGGTGTTTATGGTCTTCACCGTAGGTGGGACAGGGTAGGGCGATTGGAGGTTTTGAAGGAACCGTGGTTCGACGAGGACCATTTTTTTCGTGTGGTTCATTGTCGGCCGAAGAGTCCACCCAATACTGGACCCAACACGGAAGCGGCCAACGGTGCTAAGATGGCCCCGAGAAAGCCGCCTTTCTGTAACACCTTTTTCTTTTGTGTTTGTGGGACCCGCTTCTGGACTAGGGTTCGGAGACCTGTCTTATGCTTGGCCAACTTGGTCTTCTGAGCCGGAGTCAGTGGTACGTTGCCTTTTAACAGGTTGTACCCGATCTCGCACAGACAGCGTACAAGGTCAGGGTCCGCACCGCGTACAATGGTTCGGACCAACTCGGGTGGGGCCGTCTTCAATACACGGAGCGTGGGAGCGTGCTTCCGTACTCGCGCAGACATCATGTACAACTAATGCTAGAACCCACAACTCTGCTCTTTTTATCTACCTCAGAGACAAAGTCAACCATGCTTTGGTATTACTTCTTTTTATTATCCCCATCATCAAACACACACTCCAGCTGGGGGCGCCACTGTGGATGTGTTTACATTATTTTTGTATGTACACGTGGTGGGTCTCTCCGGGAAAGATGCCGGTCCGTAGTCGAAGGTGGTCGGGGGTGGCTTGCTTGAGGTCGAAGAGCATATACCCGTGCTGAGGGGTTGTGGCATCTTTAAAGGCTTCCAACGCAAACGGTGTGCGGCCGGGATATATCTGTCTCGCCAGGTGCAGCAGTTGAGTGGTATCTCTCGGGTTTTTGAAGACCACCAGGTAGTGGGCATTTAAGCTGATGTTCCGATGTTCTTTGTTTTTACTGAACAGATTCTGCACAATGTAGATGATGCTGAGCCGTCGATGGTGGCTGCCTTTGGTAAAGAGTTGGGTGACCCGCGCATCCGTCTCCGCCATGAGATCATCCAGAACCACCAAGGTGTCGGTTCCAAATCGGCCAGGTTGGGTAGGCCTTCCACGAACGTGATGTGGGGCATTGCTGCATACGCTTCCTGCCATTCTCCATAACACCACACGACTCGGGCAATGGGTGGGGTGATCATGCTGTCGGCGTGTTGAAGGATCTTCCGGACGAAGTGCGTTTTTCCGGAGCCCGTCGGTCCTGCGATGAGACACGTGAAGGGATGCTGCCACCGAGGGTCCATGGTTCGAGGTGTATCCGTTGTCGTGGTAACCCGCTCTTGTAAATTTCGTACGAGTGAACTGGAGTGGTGGGCACAACGTGGGTCGTCGTTGTCTGTTCACTGCGAGTGATGATGGTGGTGGGTACAACGTCGGTCGTCGTTGTCTGTTCACTGTGAGGGATGAAATCCGGTGGGTCTTCAGACGTACTGGGTGTACTTGGTGTAGGTGTTGAGCTTGGTGTGGAGCTCGACGTGGCTTGTACACGGGGTGTGGTGGTGACTGGGCTCGATACGGGGTTGACTGGTGCTATCTGTAGACTGGTTTCACTGATGGCTGGTGTTCTCAGTTGGTTAAGTAGCGTGCTGACATAGGCTACGTCGTAAAACACACCTCCGTACAACACACTCAGCAGGGTTAGCAGTATCACCACAAAGCCCACTTGCGCTTTGCGCGTTTTGGGAGACGCTGTGTTCAGAGGCAGCTGCTGTTTGTCCATAGCACCGTGGTCGAACGTGGAATGAAGGATGACGGTAGTGGTGTCTGGCTTTATAGTCGTTTCACCTGGTTGGCAGCGACCCAGGAATTGAAGGAACTGGGCCAGCCTTGCCATTTGACGAAATGAAACAGTTTGCCACGTCGACGTTCCGTTTTCAAAATCTGCTCCACCGTGTAGTAGTCTTGCTGTGTTTTTACGACAGGCTGTAATTCCATCTCGTAAAACGTCCCTAGCAACGGTTCCCCTTGAAGATCTTCCAGTTCATAGACTCGCTGCTGTTGGGGTAGGCGCCGTTTAATCAGGAAGTGCTCATCGCTCCAGTTGGGCAAGTAACTTTTCTCAAATTGACCTTTGACTTTACTGATCCGTACAGGGTCCCCGACCTTGTACACCGCCTTCGGCGTTCGCTGCGATTGCCTGGGGTACAAGACACGCCGGACTTGGGCTTCATTGCGTTGGGTCACGGTAATGGGGGCTCTCTCTATACTCCGATGATAGGCTCGATTGTAACCACTCACAAGTTTCGGGAGAACATCGATGTACCGCCTTGTATTCTTATAGGTGAAATATTTATACATGCGGCCTTTGAATGTCCTGTTGAACCTTTCCACCACGGAAGCCTTGGTCTCGTTGTACGTATGGAAGAAAAACACCTTCTGGGCTTTCAGAAACTGTTGGAACGGTCTGTTGAGGAATTCCGTGCCTTCGTCGGTTTGCAAATACAAAGGTTTGCGCCCGGTCTTGAAGATATCTTTGAACGCCGCTATGAGATTCGCCCCCGTTTTCGTCCGGATGGGTACCACCCACGCATACTTGGATAGGATATCGATGCACGTCAAGATATACCGATTCCCATCGTTGTGTTTGGCAAAGGCGCTCATATCGACCAAATCCGCTTGCCACTGGGCATCTATTCCTCCCACGATGACCCGGTTCCGTAGAAAATGGCGACGGACAGATCGATGTAAGGTATAGGTGTCTTGTTTTCTTAACCAATCTCGGACTTGGGCACGTTGTATCCCCTGGGGTTTGGCCGCTCGATAGAGAGCCGACAATGCACTATAGGCCGCCGGACTGTCGGGACTGTAGTATAAGTTATCCAACACCTTCTCCCAGCGCTTCATGGTGACAAATGATGATGGACCCTGGCTCTATAGTTTATTTATAACGGGTATATGTTGGGCCGGAGTTTCTTTCTGATTTTCTTCGTTGGCTTCCACAGTGTCCATGGTAAATGACCAGTACAACTCGTCTGATGACCGCTTGATAAGCACTTGATCCACATTTACCACGGCATCTTCCAATGCAGACCATAGATCAGGGTGAATGGTAAAATGCACTGTACCTCCATCTAGCCGAGCCAATTGAGCAAAGAAAGGGCCGCGTCGGATGTACACATCGTGACACAAGTGGATGAGGTCGCCGTCCAGTTCACCAGACAACACCCGTTTGAATTTGGTCCAGCCCTCCCGGGACAGACGAATGTGGGCCGGGCACGGTTGTGTAGGGTCCGCATCACAGATATCTCCCACCTCCTCCATGATATCGACCTTATCCGCATACACGTGCAGGAAAACCTCGGGGGTTAAGCTGAGATACGCCAGTATTATATGCTCCGTCATGGTCAGTACGTGAATGGTACCAGATTTGACTGTCTCTCGTATTTATAGGGAGAACCCCGTGAGATCAAAGGATCAGGTGGTCATGTCACTGGGCTGACTGAGTCTAGCCGGGTAATCAATGGCATCGTCGTCTGGTTCATGGCTAGACATTTGTTCATTGGGTTCTGCCGCCGATTCTCTCAGGGCACGAGCCCACTCCAACTCGTCTGATGACCGCTCGTCCGGTGTAAACAGCTGGTCGACGATAGGCACCACTTTCTCGCAGGCTGTCCACAGATCGGGGTCTAGGGTGAAGCTTCGCGTAGGGTCTTGGTAGCGGCCCAGGCGTGGGAAGAAGGGTCCACGGTATACGTAGATGACATTGTCTATGTGGATGAGGTGTCCGTCGAGCTCGCCGCTCAACACCCGTTTAAATTTGGTCCAGCCGTCACGGTGTAGCGTAACCGTATTCGATACGGTCTCGGCGGGCGACCAGCAAACATCTCCACGGTCTTCCACGAGGGTGACTTTATCTTCATAGACGTGTAACCCCACCCGGGGTGTAAGGGGAAGGATGGCTCGTAGGACTGGTGACATGCTTGATCCAATGTCGAACGGTGAATGACACACACTGTGTCTGACCCTCGTATTTACAGTCAGGTCCCACTGTCAATGCCACAGCGCCAGGATCAATAGGGCACAGACTATTGTGAGGCCAACCAGCCGTCGCTGGTTCCGGCGTGAGCGCTCGTGGTCCATAGCCCGAGCATCAAGGATGGCTGTCATAGTCCAGTAGTGGTGAGTGATGGCACACCTCTCCATCGAGTGCACTGTGTCGAGGACCGCTTCTGTGAACTCGTTCAGGATCTGGCGTCGCCCCTCGTTGTCGTCGCCATCTGCAAACATGGACCGGACCACTGCTCGGTAACCCGTGAGTGAATTAACCACGGTGGCATGCTGTAAAATGCGAGTCGCATAGGGCTGGATCTCCGTCATGGCTCTGCAACCGTAGAAATGAAGGTGTAGGATCCAGAGAGACGTGTTTTATAGACCAGGTCACACATGCGCGCCTAGATGTAGCTCTACGGGTGTAGTCCGTGATACGTACTATTCTGATGGGTTATGTGGCTCCTATAGAGATAGTACCTTATCGACAATGGGGAATACTTGTTCCAAAGCCGTCCATAGATCAGGGTCCAGGGTAAAATCACCTCGCTTCAGACAGAGGAGTCGAGCAAAATGGGGACCGCAGAAAATGTAGACGTCGTCACACAGGTGAATGCTATCACCGTGCAGGTCACCCAACAACACCCGTTTCAAGGTAGTCCATCCTTCCGGTGACAAAGAGACGTGCGCTTTGGGTTCAGTCGTACACCAACACCTAAGTCCGCTATCGATGAGGTCCACTCGTTTGGGATACAACAATAGGGTGCAGCCAGGTGTAAGCCTCCGGGTAGCCACAGTCCCTTCTTTCACCTCGGGGTGTAGTAAGTCATCCACCTCGGGGAGTACATCTTTCAGTGCCATCCATAAGGGTGGACAGAGTGTGATATAGGTACCTCCACTCTGTTCCAACCGGGGAAAAAGGGAATCCTCTCCAGCAGTGCGTATGTGCACACCGACTTCCACGTGCATGAAATCCCTTTCGGGCTCTTTTCCCTGTAACAATCGTGTCAATAGAGTCCAGCCTGATAGCGATAACAAAATCTTCACCTTCTGCGGTGCGTCTTGGACCAGCTCCAGGTGATCGTCATTGACGATGAGGTAGACGTCGGACGTCAGTTGGAATAACGCAAGCTCTGTTCCGCTCGCTGCCATGGTGGAGAATGAAAAGCGAACGGTTAGAGAGGTGGCTTTATAGTGTACCTGTTGGGTAGGGTTTTATACACCGTGTGAGTCATGGGCACTTGTTATACCATCTTGGATATGTCCCATAATGCACCGGGTCAAAATACTCGCTTCTGATTGGCTGAGAACACTCCTGCGCACACCTCCTCATGACCTCCACCATAAACCGGAAGTGACGTCATTACATCCGGGTGAAAGGGCCCAATATCCGCCATTATCCGCCATTTTCCCACAATGGCGGCCAATGGCCGCCACCTTCGGGTATTTCCGGTCACTAGCCGCCATTATCCGCCATCTTGTGGCCCCCGCGCATGCGCAGAATGGTAACAACGCCCGAGCCGCTAGTCCAGTCCGATGCCCCTTCACGAATGCTTCACATTGATACCTCATACGACTCCATCGGCCCATTAGTGGCTCCCCTAGCTCCAAAACGTCTATTTTCATACCCTTTGGCCACCGCGCATGCGCAGAATGGCGATATTTCAATCCCACACCCAGCCCATCAGATGCCCCTTCACGAATGCTTCACTTTGATACCTCACTCGACCCCATCGGTCCACTAGGGACCCCCCTCGGTCACAAAACGTCTATTTAGGTATTCCCCGTATACATTAACATTACAAAACGGCGATCAGGCAGGCAGGCAGGCAGGCAGGCAGGCTGGTCAGGTAGGTGAGAGAGCTCCGTTGGGTAGTGCAATGAATACACCAAACCACTAAAAATCACCCCCTTTTATACGTTTTTCTACAACAATGGCGGTCTATCCGCCATTTTCGCCGCCATTAGCCGCCATTAACCGCCATTATCCACCATTATCCACCATTTTTCCCACTAGGACGGTCAAGTCTTTCCACCATTAGCCGCCACTAGCCGCCATCTTGCCCCATTTTCCCATAGGCAGTCAGGTCTTTCCACCATTAGCCCCATTAGCCGCCATTAGCCGCCATTTTCCCACTAGCACCGTCAGCCATTAGCCGCCATTAGCCGCCATTATCCACCATTTTATTAGCCGCCATTTTCCAACATGGCGCATTAGCCGCCATTAGCCGCCATCTTGCCCCATTTTCCCATAGGCAGTCAGGTCTTTCCACCATTAGCCGCCATTAGCCGCCATTTTTCCACTAGCACCGTCAGCCATTAGCCGCCATTAGCCGCCATTTTCCAACATGGCGGATTAGCCGCCATTAGCCGCCTTTGTGGGGAAAAACCCCAGTACATCAACAAACACAGACAAGTCTAGACATGTACAAAGGTCACGCCTCATTCACCCAAACCGGAAGTGACGTCATAGTTACATCCGGGTGAAAGGGACCTCCATTTCAGTAATCCCTACTACTCCTGTTGCCAACTCACAAGACATCTTTCAAGGCCTGACACAAGGGTGAGTGTTGGTATACTTTGTGTCAGTTTCAAGTTTAAAGTACAGAGAGTTTGGTGCATGAGGGCAATTATGACCAACTGACTAGATCATCTCAAGAGAGGCAGCTGCTGTCAACTCACAAGTCATCTTACAAGAACTGACACATTCGTGAGTACTACTTTCAGGTTTACCAGTGTCAGCAACAGGGACTAAAGTACAGAGAGTTGACGTAAAACGGCTTGTGGACTAAAGAGTGGTATAAGATGGGCACCTTGTATGCAATGTTGGCGGGACAAACATGACCACTTCTCGTCATACACTGATTACCACTCGAATACTCACAGCGCCACCGGCCCGAGTTCCTTCGTTGGGGATAAAATTCCGGAAATCGAATTGATAATGTCACCGCTTCTGCACGTTATAAGACAGTAATTGGTTATTAACCTCCATTTATTATTTTTAACTATGACATTATACTTGTGTGTCTGAACGTTATGAACAAAGTTAATTGAACGTCAAACCAGAGTATTAATAGCATAATCAGGGCACAGTTTCAATTTCATAACTGGCTGCAGAAATGACATAATCCTCAGTATAATTACATGATGCTTTATCAGTATTCCCGCGTTATATCCAGCTTAAGCCCCAGTGTATATGGATTTTCTGCTTAACCTATGCGTAAATTGAGACGGAAGTAACAATTACGATATTGATTAGCTTTCATTGATCTTAGAATATATGTTTAGGTACTATAGATGGTGGTTTGTCACATTTGTATTGCAATAATTAGACTATATAAGAGACAGAATAGTTATTAAAAATATCTTTCTTAACCCAAAATGGTCTCAAATCACATTATCTTTAACAAGCAGCCAGAGGATGCTAAGCCCCCCGCCGAAATGGCAGCAATATTTTTTAGCATTGTTGGTCTCGGGGGATATACATGAGGGAGGCAACTGCTACTTCATAGGCGTTGGATGCAGAAGGGTCTTTCTGCCTTCCCAAGTTTTAAAACAACTCAGAACGGTTGACTGAACGTTGATTGCTTCTGTAATATAGTTTCCATCGATGAAGCATGGAAATTATGTAACCGAGAACCTGCAAACCAAATTTGACGAGAAACTGAATGCATCTTCAACCTATTGTCCGGAGGTGCAAGTGGGCGAAACGCAATCCCAAGCATCATCTCATGACATGGTACATGTATCAGCATACGAACTTTGGGAAGAATCTAAAGAGGGGTCTTCAAGTTTTTGCCTGGAAACCAAATTTAGATTTGTATGCACAAGTGTGCAAAACACAATCCCAAGTGATATCTTATGGCATATGAATACCAAATTTGAGAAGCATCCGATGAGCAGTTGTCAAATTATTGCCAGAAACAAATTTCAGATTTTTCCACCAGGTGTCGCCACCAGTATGCAGAAGCAGGTGAAATACATCCGAATGGACATATCATGGCATGCTATCTGCATACCAAATTGGAGAAAAATCCGATGAGCGAAATCAAATTTAGATTTGACACGAGGTGATGCTACCTGTAAGCACAAGTGGGCGAAACGCAATCCCAAGCGACATCATATGTCATGGTATATTCATACTAGATTTAAGAAGAATATAACGAGAGGTTCTCAAGTTATTACCCGGAAACAAATCTGGTATTTCGCCACCAGGTGGCACCACCTGTAAGTAAAAGTGAGCGAAAGGCAATCCCACGCAACACCTCCTGGCATGATACATGCGTGCTAAATTTGAGGAGATTCCGATGAGCAGTTCTCAAGTTAATGGCTGAAAACAAATTTTGATTTCAACACCTGGTGGCGCCACCTATAGGCGCAAGTGGGCGAAATGCAATCTCAAGCGACATCTTGGGTCATGGTGTTACCCGGAGACAAATTTGGGATTTTGCCACCAGGTGGCGCCACCTGTAAGTGCAAGTGAGTGAAAGGCAATCTCATGCAACATCTCCTGGCATGGTACATGCATGCTAATTTGAGAAGAATCCGATGAGCATGCAGTTCTCAAGTTATTGGCCAAAAACAAACTATTGAAGAAACTAGATACAGTCGAACGAATACGATTGGAGGCATGCCTTTTGCATCTGTAGTAAAGGAAACATTCATTATTTGTGAAGAAAGTAAAAAAACAAAAACATGAAACTTAGGAAAAACATCATTAACATGACCCCATAAGATGCCTTGAGGGTAGGTACCCACATACCAAATTTAAAAGAATCCATTAAGGTCCAACAGTTACTGTCCGGAAATGCAATTTTACCTCGGCCCTCAGGTAGCTCCAAGTGTAGGAAGATAGGCATAAAAAATAATCCCAACCGAGATCTTGAGGCAAGATCCCTTGACATTGGAAATAGAAAATGTTAACTTGGCCTACAGGTGGCGCCACCTATGAGCAGATCGACAAGAAAAACAATACCAAGTGAAATCTTCAGGTAAGGTACATGTATACCAAACTTGGAAAGAATTCATTCAAGTGTTAAAAAGTTATTGTCCGGAAACATAATTTTAAATTTGCCCCCAGGTGGCACCACCTATATGTGGATCGGCATGAAAACAATGCCAAACGAGAAATTAAGGCGAGGTACCTACACACCAAATTTGGAATGAATCGGTTCAGGTTTTCAAAAGTTATTGTCTGGAAACACTTAACTTAGCTTTCAGGTGAAAAACATTCTCAAGCCAGATCTTGAGGCAAGGTACCACCACACCAAATTTGGAAAGAATCCTTAAGGTTTTCAAAAGTTATTGTCTGGAGATGCAATTTTAACTTGGCCCGAGGTGGCGCCACCCAGAAGCGGATTGGCACGAAAAACAATTCCAAGCAAGATCTATAGACAAGGGACCCATTTATCAAATACAAAAACATGGGTCTGTGCCTGATAAATTGAAACCTTTTGGGGTTGCAATTATCCCAATATTGCAGACAACACACAAATTTCAGCTTCTGCCAAGATATGTTGGAGATATGTATGCTCAAACACACTATATGAGGGTCAGGCGAGGGCTAGTTTGGGAGATGGAGGGTGCGGCTCGGCGCCCTGGGGTTGGGGACATGCTTTCCTTGAGGGTAGTGGTAGGTGTGCTGACATGAAAGCCATAGAAAGCTCCCTGTACATGAAACAACCACACTGACAACTGCATGCCATCATCTGTCAGTCCGAAAAACGACAAGGTGGAATTCAATTCAATTCAGGAAATTGATCATATGAACAGTGTGCACCCAAACTTTAGGAACTCAGTTGTAATTAATATAGTAAGTTACTCGTGTGGACACAAATGGTTCGTGCAGAAGCTTTAGGGTAAATCATATGATGCGGAATACAATTATTTGATAGCAAAATTAAAAGGAAATTGTCCTTCATTTAAGATGACACGAAATTAAAAAACCACGGGTTCAGTACTGCGAGGATTTCCCCGCCAGTTATTTCATATTATACTTCTGAAATAAAATATGGTTTCTGCAAAAGCTTTAGTGTAAATCATATGATGTGGAATAGAAGGACAGGACAGCAAATTTAAGAAAATGGTGTCCATTTAAAGCGACATGAAATTCAAAACTAACAGCGAGAAGCGGAAGAAAGAAGAAAAAATGACAAGCACATAAGGCATACCTAATTAGACAAAACATTTGGAAGTTATCGCTTGTGAAGAATTTGAATGGAAACCACCGACATGCACAGAAGAGTGGAACAAGACCCAGTGCTCAAACGCAATACCAGCCCAGTGTATCAACCTGTAACCATCTCGGTCATCTATACGCGGTAAGACTGACCCTGGGATCGTGTGTATCCATGTTCAGCCTACTTTCGGCAACTGCAGGAGGGAATTTCCATAAATCAATACCACGTGACTTCGTCAGTCAATCAGCTAAAGTCTACCGACGTAACCCCAACGTAACTCGCCATTTTCGAGTCATGTGATGAACTACTTGTTCAAAATTTCAGATCCACCACACCTCTTGGATGATACGAAAGTTATACATACCTATATATTTTGTAAGCCCAGGCAATATCTGTTTCAGAAGTGGTATGAAAACCTGTAATTTAACAGATTTCTCGGGTCTGCTCTCCGCCGGATGAAGGCCGAACAGAATCCGGTAAAGTACTGGATATCGCTCCCCGATAATGGAGACACACGATTCGCAAGCCATCTTATGGATGGCGAAGTGTACGCAAATGCCCAGTGTATATGCTAAATTTCGAAGGAATTCGACAAAGTTTTTGGAAGTTAGAGACACAAAGAGAGCAAGACCCATTTTAACTGGAACGGACACGAAGAAGCGAAATTCAGTGGCGCCACCTTCAGGCAGATGTTGCTGAAATGCAGTAGCAACCAGCGTCTTGTTGCAACATATGCGTATGCCGAATTTCGGGAGAATCCGACAAAGCGTTTGGACTTTTATCACTTGAGAAAAATATTAACAGGCGTCCACGGACACAAAGAAGCAAGACCCACTTTGACCCAGTGGCGTCTATAGATGTTGCTGAAATGCAATACCAACTGGCGTCTTGTCGCAAGGAATGCGTATGCCGAATTTCGGAAGAATCCTGCAAAGCGTTTGGAAGTTATCGCTTGCGGAAAATTCAGACAGACATCCACGGACACAAAGAAGCAAGAATCATTTTAAAGTCCCCGGCCGCGTTGCGGCGGGGGACAATAACGTATTGTAGTGGTGGTTCCCCGGGGTGTATTTTTGCAATATGATATTCTCGTCAAAGTTTATCGCAATAATTATTGAATAAGACAAGTTTTCTGCATCAAGCCAAATACACCGCCACCGTAATGCTTATTTCATTATACATTCTCTGTTTGAAAATTTATTGAATGCTTTGTTTCTCTTCGGCATGGCCAAACGGAATTCTTTGGAATCTTCAGTGATAGAACTAGATACTTCGACTGTTGTCCTTATCTCGACTGTATCAGGGGGTAACATGGTTCAGTGACGGAGATCCATCATCGAGTTCTAATTTTATCAGGAGCTGTTAATGTTGGAAACGCATGGCCTCAGCAAGTATCCTTGCACTACTTCACCGTCTCGTGGCATGACTTATCAACCATATATACCGTGGATCTGTTGAGAAACGTAATGATATAGGCCAACATTACGTCATCAGATGGCATTTCCTTCAGATAAAGCCTATAAATGGACGCATCTTAATAACTGAAAAACGTCTTGTACCACAGTTGCCTGGCCTGTGGGATATTGGATGGTCTATGTTCACGTATAAAATTTGTCACGTAGATTTATTGATTTTCATCATTTATTGAACATTTTTAGACATAGACATCCAATATCCCACAGGCCAGACAACTGTGTCTTGGACGCAGAATCCATACATTTTTATCTTTAGAAACTACTCTTTTAGCAATTTGGTAACTCTTGTTGCTGAGGCGCCTCTGATAGTGAATATAACTGAATCATCAACACCGTTTCGTGTTTGCATTTCGTGTTTGCAAATAGGATTTATACATTGATAACAAATTCACTTTATCAATATGACAGTACTCTAAGATCAGCATACGGATACGCATGTTTAGCACGTAATAAATTAGCTCCATAATCTTAGCCAATTTACAAACGCCTTAACACTTGGTATTCTCCAAAGTATGGCAAAATATGAGTACATGTTCAAATGAACATATAGAACGTTTTGCAAATAGGATGACATTTTAATAAAACACACTTTACTTCATATGGTTTCTCCATCTACCAACTTTCATATTGTGATATTGAGTATATACGATATTGAAGACATATACTATAGCATGAAATATGCAGGCTTTGCTGAACACCTGGATTTTCCTGCTATATTTCCAAATGTGATGGATGATTGAAAACACAACAGATGTTCGCTGTATGGATCATTTGTGACTAATTTCATGTGGATGGACGTCTCATCGCCTGTGGCTATAGACTACACAGAGCTGGTCCATGCACAACAATATTTCTAAAGGCGCCCATGTGCTTCATGCTGAATCGTATCCTGGAATTGCATTTTCCCCTTTTGGTTTCTTGGAATAAAGTTCTCTGTTGACCAAAGCTTCATTTCCACAGTATTGATAGAGCTCGACCCTTCAGCTATACATATTCCTCGCAAGTTTAAGTGGAGGAACCAATAACTCAGTTATCTGTTAACATGATGACATTTTAGATCCTGTCCCTCATATAACAGCGATCTAATAAAGCCCCGGGTCGAATACGAGCCCAGGCTAATATGTTTCATACTTTGGCCGTCGGCGCCGAGACACTGGCGCCAGTGAAATATTCGCGCTCCATAAATTCGGAACATTTCGCCAGTTACCGCCTGCTGGTTTTGTTAGCTCGTCTGCTTCTCCGCCACAATCACCTTCAAACGACGAGAGATACCAATAAGGATCATCTTGTCAGGTCGAGTGGCATCTGTGCAGGAGACTCACAGCTGTAGTTATTTAAAGTCTTCCCGCCTGGGTGGAGAGTGTTTTTAAGCATTTTTCCGGTAAAATGATGAGAAATGTGCGAAATCTGTCACAGCACACGCTTGTATTGAGCTTCCCTCTCGGAAGCACGTGGATCATGACCAAAAACAAATGCCGCGAAATTTTCTCGTTTTATAAACCTAAACAGAGTCACATGCGGGATCAGAGTCCCAAGTGATGTTGGTAAACCTGATATACTTAAAGAAACGGTTTAAAGAAAGAGGTCGTGCTCTCCAGATATGTTAATACAAGCATGCACGAAGAACCAGCTCCTCTGCCATGAGAAGGAAATAATTCCCTACCTCGACCCCCCCTCCCCCCCGTAATCAACATAAGTAACCAATTAACAACGGTAACGAGCCCCTGTGGCCAAACCAACAGCTATTACGGTATTTTCAATAAAACCTCGAACGTTTCAAAGTCTGTATTTGTGAAAAGTTGGCGGCAAAAAGGATTTCGCCTCTCCTGCCATTTAAGCACAATGTGTGACAATCTCAGTAAACTCATATAATATCACGGAATTACCACAATTTCTCTGAAATACCAGCTTGGTTTACGAAGATTGAATATGTGAGTGATAAGTATTGAGACCGTCCTCCAGTTATTCTCGGGAAGACCGTTTTTCTAATGAAACTATCCAAACTGAACATACCAACATTAAATATGTATATGATGATGTAGGCCTATATGAAATATGTATATCAAATATGTGGATGATGATGGTGACTTCAATAAAAGTCAGTTAGCGGTACTTGGTATACGAGAGAAGATGTTGGCATAGTATAAGATGCAGCACATGACTGATGTTTCTCTCTGAGAATTTCCAGAGACAGTTGGCCAAAATGAAAGTTGACAGATGAGGCATATGACATCTGTACTCATATTATTGTTTAAGCGAATCAAGGGCATAATCATTTTCTCTGCTTTATATGCCGAACTAATCGATGCGATTAACATGTCTATTGGGAAATTCTCCATGCGTCCCGTATATCCTCCTCATGAAATCTAGGAAAATGTGCCTGTTGGGCAAAGAATGTTGCAGCATACTGGGGTTTTTTATGGAGTGAAACATTACGAAAATCCCTTCCTTGGTTTTTCTGTTTCTTTAGCATTAATAGTTGGCGTCAAATTCTGTACCGAAGAACAGACAGGACAGCGACGATAGTAGTAGGTAAAGTTGATTTAAAGTTCCGTTGACCTCAAAAATTTGCATATGACCTCTGTGACGTCACAGCGACAGCCAATCAGAAGCGAGTATTTTGAGAGAGGTCAAGTATGGCATGCGTGTGTGTTCAAAATGGCGGCCTGTGTGTACAAAATGGCGGCTGTGGGAGTGTGTTCAAAATGGCGGCCTGTGTGTACAAAATGGCGGCTGTGGGAGTGTGTTCAAAATGGCGGCGTGTGTGTACAAAATGGCGGCTGTGGGAGTGTGTTCAAAATGGCGGCTTGTGTGTTCAAAATGGCGGCCTGTGTGTTCAAAATGGCGGCCTGTGTGTACAAAATGGCGGCCTGTGTGTTCAAAATGGCGGCCAGTGTGGTCAAAATGGCGGCCTGTGTGTACAAAATGGCGGCCTGTGTGTTCAAAATGGCGGCGTGTGTGTACAAAATGGCGGCGTGTGTGTTCAAAATGGCGGCCTGTGTGTTCAAAATGGCGGCGTGTGTGTACAAAATGGCGGCGTGTGTGTACAAAATGGCGGCCTGTGTGTTCAAAATGGCGGCCTGTGTGTTCAAAATGGCGGCCTGTGTGTTCAAAATGGCGGCCTGTGTGTACAAAATGGCGGCGTGTGTGGTCAAAATGGCGGCCTGTGTGTTCAAAATGGCGGCCTGTGTGTTCAAAATGGCGGATTGTAGAAAAAGGTATAAAAGGAGGCGATTTTTAGCGGTGGGGTGTATTCATTGCACTACTTGCCTGACTTACCTGACCTGACCAGCCTGCTTGCCTGCCTGCCTACCAGCTTGTATGAGACGTGGAGAGAAAGCATGAGACGTGGAGAAGATTTTCCCTGGGACCCAGCAGCACCTCCGGTTGAAGTCTTGCCTGAAGACGAGCGTGTCAGGGACATTTATCGACGTCACTGGGCTACCATACGCCATTGTTTTCACCGTGACCGTCGTCTATTGGACTTGTATAACTTTCGACTGCAGGACCTCACGTATCTGTCTACCTATGCCGAGAACATTTTCACAGATCAGGTGACAGCGTTCAAGTTGAATATGACATTCGGGTACATTTTACGGCACAAGGAGACGGATCAGGTGCGGTATTATTATCCCAGCAATAATACCTATGTGTTTGATCAGCCGTTCGCGGTGACGGATGCGATTTCTCTGGAGCCACTCATCGACCAACTGACTACGTTGGATCCATTGGAATGGGCCCGGTTGCAACGCCCCAATAACCAATGGCTTGTGGAAATGGTGACCAACGTCACATTTTTCGTCACAAAAATGAGAGATCATCCTATCGGTGCTCCTGTACTACTACCCCCTTGGCTGCTTCGTCGAAAAGGCCTGTATGCATTAACAGCAGGGCGAAAGGGGCCCTACAAAGACCGGAAATGTCTGTTTCGGTGTTTGGCCGTGCATCTGGACGAGTGTCATCCCAAGGGTTGTGACAGAGTGGCCAATGACTATTGGGAACAGTATTTACAGCAGCAAGACTTGGATGAGCGGCACTTCCGTGGAGTTCCCTTCAAGAATTTGGATGACGTGGAAACACTGTTCAACCTCAATATCTTTGTATACCGATTACGATGCGAGGAGGATACATTTATGGCTGAATTGGTTCGTCGTTCAACAGAACGGTATGCTTCTACAATGAAAGTGAATGTGTTCGACGACAATGGCGTCAGTCATTTTTCGCTGATCTACAATATGAGCCAGTACGCTCAGTCTTACAGTTGTGCCCAATGCCATCGGGTGTTCAAACAGTCTACCAACTTACATCGCCACGAGAAAATCTGTACGAACGTTGTGAAGCGAGTATATCCGGGTGGTGTGTATCATAATGCGCCTACTATTTTCCAGGAACTGGCCGATGAGGGTCTCATCATACCGGAGGCCGACCGTTATTTTCCCTACCGGGCGTGTTACGATTTTGAGGCCCTGTTGGAGCCCATGGACATGTTTTCAGCGAAAACGCAGTGGACGCAGCGCCATATTCCCCTGAGTGTGAGTATTTCGAGCAACGTACCTGGCTATGACGCTGCACCGGTGTGTTTCGTGTCCACTGGGGATTCCCATGAGTTGATCAGCCGTATGATGGCGTATTTAGAAGAAGCCAGTGCGGCTAGTACAGAATTGTTGGTGTCCAAGTTCCAGGACGTACTGGACCAGCTGGACGATCGGATTCCTATACCGGGTGTAGCGTTTAGTGACGATGAAGAGTCCGAGTCCGAGTCGGAGCCCGAGTCGCAGCCCCTGCAGTCGCAGGATGTGCCTTTACCGAAACCGTATGCGGAGAAATTGAAAGTGTGCTTCCTACAATATCTAGGCCAGTTACCGGTGCTAGGTTTCAACTCGGGGCGATATGACTTGAACATGGTGAAGGAATTTCTTTACCCCTACTTGGCCCAGGCGAATACCATCAAGTCCGTCATCAAGAAGATCAATAATCATATGGCCCTCACTACCACATCACTCCAATTCCTGGATGTACGGAACTACTTAGCTCCTAATTATAGCTATGATCAGTGTGCACAAACCAAAGGGAGGTTCCCTTACACGTATATATCGACGCTCGACCGTTTGGAGGAAACACAGTTGCCACCCCGGGACGCCTTCTTTGATGATTTGAAGCAAGTGGAATGTCCCGAAGACACGTACCGGGAACTACAGCAGGTATGGAACGATCAACATATGCAGACCTTGCGAGATTTCCTGATATGGTATAATAACCTAGATGTGGTTCCTTTCCTGGAAGCGGCCGAGAAAATGGTTCAACTCTTTCGTCGTGAGATGCACGTCGATATCTTCAAGGAGTGCTTGAGTTTACCGGGTCTGGCGCTTCGCCATCTTTTTCAAGCGTGTCCTACGTACTTCTCGCTGATACAGCAAAAAGATGCAGACATGCATGATTGTCTAAAGCAGAACATTGTGGGCGGACCGAGTCTTATTTTTCACCGTTACCACGAGAAGGACGTCACTACTCTCCCCAGTGGAAAACCCTGTGCTAAGATCATCGGATTCGATGCCAATGCCTTGTACCTGTGGTCTCTGGCCCAACCTATGCCCAGTGGCCATTATACACGTTGGTTGGCGGAAGGTCGGCATTTTACACCGCAACGCACGCCCTACAAGCATCTGGCTGATCAGTGGTTGGATTGGGAAGCCTATCGACGGGGAATTACTATACGACACCAAACCAACGCCACAGAGAAGCGCATAGGAGATCGTCGACTCCCCGTCGATGGGTTTTCCCTGGTGGGTAGAACACCCACCGTATTCCAATTTTACGGTTGCTATTGGCACGGTCACGGATGTCATTTCAGCGCTGGACGCTTCAACGAACGACGTGGAAAAACACCAGAAGAATTACGGGAAGAAGTGGTGGAGAACGGTGATTATGTGAAAGAGAGAGGATACCATCTCATCGAAATGTGGGAGTGTGAATTTCACACCATGTGCCAGGCCCTGCCCCATTTACGGCGTTTCCTAAAAGAGCGCGAGTACCCGTTGAGTCGTCGGCGACTCCTGAGTCTGCCACAGATGTTCGACGCCATTCGTTTGGGGGACCTCTACGGCTTTGTCGAATGTGATTTGCATGTTCCCGACACTCTCAAGCCCCTCTTCGCCCAGTGTCCTCCCATCTTTAAGAACACGCTGGTGGGTCGGGATGATATTGGGGACACCATGAGGGCCTATGCGGAGCAACACGAGTGTTTGCCTCAACCTCGACGGATGTTGATTGGTAGTATGTGGGCCGAGAAAATCTTGCTGGGCACTCCCTTACTGCAGTGGTACATGAACCACGGTTTGGAAATTACCAAGATATACCAAGTGATACAGTACGTACCCCACGCTTGTTTTGCGGAGAATGCCGACATCGTGACGTCGGCCCGTCGTCAAGGTGATCAAGACCCGAGTCAGGCCATCATCGGTGAATCTTGGAAGTTGACGGGCAATGGGTATTATGGAAAAACGGTCACGAACCAGGATAAGCACGTGAACGTGAACATTTGTACTACTGTCCAAGCCCGCAAAAAAAGTGAATTCTCCTCTGTTTCGGTCCGTGGAGGTCATCGATGACGACACCTATGAAGTCACTTTAGCCAAGAAGACTATCCGTTACAACCTACCCCTGCAGATTGGATGTATGGTATACCAGGTGGCCAAGCTGAGAATGCTGCAGTTTCTGTATGATTTCATGGGTGTGTATTTTAATCCATCAGACTGGCAACTCATGGAGATGGATACGGACTCGGCCTACATGGCCGTCTCTAATGCGGATTGGGAGTCCCTGGTGAAACCGGAGTTACGTACCCAGTATGAAGCGGAGCGGGACCAGTGGCTACCT